>JANHFT010002311.1:32304-49645 GCA_032467955.1 Pseudoxenodon macrops | reverse complement strand
GACCATTTAAAGGCTCAGGAACCCTTTGCAGGTGTTATGGCTTAATTAGCTGATTAGAGTGGGACACTTTGAGCCTACAATATTGCACCTTTTCACAATATTCTAATTTTCTGAGATTGTGGATTTGGGGTTTTCATGTGCTGTAAGCCATAATCATCACAATTATGACAAATCACAGCTTGAACTATCTTGCTTTGCATGTAATGAGTCTATCCCATATATTAGTTTCAACTTTTAAGTTGCATTCCTGAAATAAATGAACTTTTGCATGATATTCTAATTTTTCGAGTTTCACCTGTATAGAAACTTTGCCTATTCATGTCAAGTTTACTAAATCCTCAAATCAGTGAAAGGAGACATTTCTGTGAATGCCAAATATTTACATCTTGGGGTTAGAGTGGTGTTTCTCAATGTTGGCAGATTGAAGATGGATGAACTTCAATTCCCAGGATTCTCCAGCAAAGCTGGTTGGGGAAACCTGGGAGTTGAAGTCTACCCATCTTCAAGCTGACAAGGTTGAGAAAAAGTGAGTTAGAAACATAGCTATGAGAACAGTGTCTTCTCTATAGAAGCCTGACCAATATTCTGGTGTTGTTTTTTGTCCAATTAGTTGAGAAATCAGTGCTGATTAAAATAATAACTGCAGATAGTTATAAAGAAGGGGATACATTCCTTGCAAATTATTTTTTGCTTTCGGGTAGAGGAGAAGGGAAGAGAAAATATGGTTTTCTATTAATATGAAGAGAAAAAAAAGACAAGCTGTGAAAAAGAAGCATGCTATCAAAAGATAGTACTCAGGGACCAGAAGAACATTTTAGTAACAGTGAGCTCAGCAGTGGTAATTCAGCAACAATCTTAACCAGTATCCAAAACCAGTTTTATGAAATGCTTTTTTTGGGGGTGGCTGGAAGAAACCAATCTACACAATAATAACAGTTAGACAGGTTTTTAAGAATATTAGTTGATCTCTATTCAACTACAGGATTTTGAAAAAAAAACATATCTTGGAGTTTTTTGTTGCTGTTAACTGCTGTATTTTTAGTTTTTATGTTTTAAATTGTGTATGGGCAGTTAATTTTTTCCTCAGAAAGGTGTTTTATAGATTAAAAGGGCAAACACTAGATGTTAAAATATAAATGACTGAGTGTTTTATCCTCCTGTTTAGAAAGTAATCTTCTCAGTATAATTCAATGCAGCGATGAAATCTACTTAGCTTCCCTACCGATTTGGAAGCACGTCTACTGGTTCATGACATGTGCCTTTTCACCCTGTGCGCATGCACAGAAGGCTTTGCACATGTGCAGAGAGTAAAACCCCCCGGAAATGGTGACATTTGGGTGGGCGGGCAGAGCTTTGCTCAATGGTCTCTACCGGTTCTCTGAACCACCAGCGGCCGCCACTATCTACTCACCCAAACCAGACTGAGTAGGTAGCATTTCACCACTGATTCAATGCTATAATAAAGAGGAATAAACATTATGGTATGCATATCCATTTAATCTCTGTATTTTTTTTATATGTGCACCTTAAAATTTTCAGGAACAATAATATCAAAGAAAGATTTGTAATAATAAATAGTGGTTTATCTCTACAAAAGAATATGTACACATGTACTAGACAAAGGTCAAACAATCAAGCAGCAGCTACAGCAGGGAAGAACACATGGAGAGAGGGATATGCCTCTCTTATAATACAGACTCTTATAACAGGGCCTCTCTTATAATACAGACTCTTAAAGTGGTAACAGTCAAATAACCCTGCTAGCTCATTCCTACCATTGCATCATCATTACAGCATTATAGCATCATGGCATCTGGTCAGCTATTAAATCATCATTACCCTGACATTCCTCCCATTTAAACCTGAACACCTGAATGCTTTAACATATTCATGATGCTTTCTCTTATGTCCACGCCTCCTGCTTCATTGTAGACCTCACTGCTACAAATACTACTAGTACCATTACTACTACTCATTCCTGCATCTGCTAGCAGTTAGTCTTTCATGGTTTGCAATATGCCATTCCATCTTTCAGCCACTCAGTTTTCAGTTGGCAAGTACAGATTCATATGTCTATGCCTCATGCCAAGCTCCTTAACCATCTTTGGAAATGATCAGACATGCTCTGATCCCCTGTCTGTTTGCAACTGGCATACTTTATAACCATACATTCGCTCTACAAGTCTTACCCATTGCTTGAACTGTTGCAATACCTCTGCCTTGCTTTTTAGTAGATAACAAAACCCATATCTTGTGAAGTCATCCATTATGACTAGGTTATACTAGCTCCTCCTAAAAAGGGTGCCATAGGGCCAATCAAGTCAGTGTGCATTACCTGCAAGACTCTGTTTGTTTGCCTTGAGCTTTTCTTACTCACAGGATACACCCTGGACTTTGACTCTTTACAAACAGTGCAATCTAAGTACATCTTGCATTGCTTTAGTTTAAGTCTCTCAACTACCGTAGGTCTGGCATCTTCCGCAGTACTCTAAAACTTGCATGCTCCAATCTCCTGTGCAACAAATGTATACAATAATAAATAGTGGTTTATCTCTACAAAAGAATATGCATACATGTACTAGGCAAAGGTCAAACAATCAATCAGCACCTACAGCAGGGAAGAGCACATGGAGAGAGAGAGATACGCCTCAACAGGGCCTCTCTTATAATACAGACTCTTAAAGTGGTAACAGTCAAGTAACCCTTCTGACTCATTCCTACCACTGCATCATCATTACAGCATTACAGATTACAGCATCATGGCAGCTGGTCAGCTATTAAGTCATTATTATCCTGACAAAAAGAAACTATTGTAAATAACAAAACAGTATTGTAAAAATGGACAGAAATCGTGAATTTGTGCTGTCGAGGATGGCCTAGGACATTTTGCTCATGAAAAAAGTAGCATATTAACCATACTCCAGAATCATGGTAGAGGTTCATCCAAATCATTTTGGTCTCTTGGGCAGAAAATTCCATAAATGCTTCCATCTATCCTGGCAACTAAAGAGCACAATATTTTTTATGCTTTTTATAGCATCAAAAACTGCTGACGCAAGCATTTATAAAAAGAGTTCAGCCAACATTAGACAAAAGCCTTCAGATATCCAAAGATCTACACAAATGTTTCAATTAGTAGTACATTTAGCATTTTGGGTTTTGAAAAACAGATATTTTAGCTGCAGTAATGAATTGTCTATTATTTTCCATTAGAACAACTGCAAACTGACAATGCAGTGACTTATTAGCTTACCTCTAACTCATCTCTTTGCTAATTCTTTGTCCTCTGTTGTGATAACAACAACTAGATTGTTTCCAGGCAGCTGCCTTTCCCAGAGAAATTTCTAAAAGAAAAATGGTAGAAAAAACTATCAGAAAAGGAGGTATCTAGCATACACCATTATATGGATATCTGAATGTACAGTGATTAGCTGCATTCTGACGAACAGACACCAATGAAGATAAAATGAATGGAAGCATTTTTCCTTAGGAGTCTTTATTTTTTTTTGAGTTTTTAATCAGTCTTTATTATTTGTATAAATAACAGTAAAAGTAGTGAAATATCTAATTCTCTTTCCTTGTCCTATTTTCCCCTTAATGGAAACCGTTTGAGGTGAATTGGGCTGAAAGAGAGTGATTGGTCTAAAATCAGCAGTCCATTATCATGACTAAGGTAGGCCTGGAGCTCACCATCTTCTAATTTCTAATCTGGTGCCTTAACCACTAGTTGGTGTGATTGTTTTTATTAAAAAGAATGCTTTGTAATGGAAATGTTTATGTAAATGTAAAGTAGCATCCTTAAAGTAGACTTCCTTCCTTAAAAAAAAAAGAAAATCCTTGGACCTGCAGCCTATAGTAAATACTTATTTCTAACTTCCCAATTATTTTTCTAATAGATGACTTCTCTCCTTCACCATATGCTCACAAACATGTGACCAAGTTAGGAAAAATAAACCTGTAGAATTTTGGCAAATAGTCTACATTTTTGAAGACTGAACTTTTGAACAATATCAGCAGGGTCTGTCAACCTATAGCAGAGCTCCCTAAACTAGTCCTTGTCTCCCTACCATTTCCAGATAAAGCGTGTTGGAATAAGATTCATGGCTACCATGACCAAAGGTGCCAGACTAGAGAAAGGTTTCCTTGTCTTAGCTAATAAGTAATCAGTGTTGGTTAACACTGTGAGATCACATGCTTGATTTGACTGAACTATATCTACACAATGCTGAATTTATGTTTAGCAGTATCCCTATACTGGTGTTCTTTCCATTTGTACAGGATAAGTACATAAGCTTTTCCTCCAGGTTATTTTTTTCTGAGATTGTCTATCCTCAGTGTGTTCAGTTGTAAAGAAATACAAATCTATTCATTAGTGCTTGAGTAGAAGTGTCCATTACTCAAAATACTTAAGCAAACAGTGACAATCAAGGATCGACGTGATAGAGATATTGAAGACAAAGCTTGCTTCTGCTATCTCTTCATTCTTTGTCAAAACATAATGAGTAATAGCTCTCTTTCAAGAAAAAGAAACAAATATTAATTAATGTTTGAGCCAAGAGGCACTTAAAAAAAATTCCTTGCTTCATTTAAAAAATACATCTACCATTCTAATATTATTTTAAAATCCAAACCTCCTTGCCTCTATTAAAACAAGAATTTATTTTCTGTTACTTGCCATTAAGGGTGGGCTGTCTTAATTCATGTCTATATGATATATATACATTTACATAATTTTTTTCTCAGTTACAAAGCAATGTTTCTTGGATTAAACATTTAGTTTCCCTTCCTTTAAATGTCTGTTTTGCATGCAACCTAGTCTTTTAGTGGTTGCAATTTCTGAGTTTGACTAATGAAATCTTGGGGCTGCAAAATGGTTGAGAAACAAATGTTTAATGACTAACTTGGTTTGCAAGAGTGGATAGACTTCCATTTTGGAACACACTTAAAGTCATTGGGATAACTCTCTTTCTATTTTACCATCTCTGTTGTCTCATAGCGATTGCTGATATCTACTCGTATTAATGTCCAGTCCACAAAATAGGCAATTGCACTTCTAAACTGAATCTAAGCTGCAAACCACAGGGGCAGTTTCTTTTCCATTTGATGAAAAGCTTTACAAGCTCAAAGGCTTTCATTTTGGGGGAGGGATACACTTTGATTGCCAAATTACAGGTTTTTTTATATGGCTATCTTTGATTCTGAGACAAGCCTGTCCATCAAATGAAATCCCATATAGTTAGACCTAAATAATTATTGGCATGTGAGAACTGAACACAGTTCCCAGGCTTCTCTCTACTGCTATCCAAATAACGACCTTTTCTTTGGGACACCAATCCATAGTAATTCAATTCCCTCCATAGGTGCTCAAGATAAATTTCACTCTCCTTGTATATGACATCTTTTGATGATACTTACCCACTGCCCGCAGACATTGGTTTATTGATGTAATATGTTTTAATATACTTTGATTCCATTATTATTGTATATTTCTTATTGAACTTCACAGATAGTTATTACTTATCCTAGCAATTTGAATGCATGCATATGCAAGTAGATAAATAGGTACCACTTCAGGGGGAAGGTAACAGCATTCCACATGTCTCAGTGTATTATCATGCTGGCCACATGACCACGGAAATGTCTTCAGACAACACTGGCTCCCTTGACTAAGCAATAGCAATATCACTTATATACTGCTTCACAGTGATTTACAGCCCTCTCTAAGCAGTTTTACAGAGTCAGCATATTGCCCCCAACAATGTGGATCCTCATTTTACCTACCTCGGAAGGATGGAAGGCTGAGTCAACCTTGCGCTGGTGAGACCCGAATAGCCAAATTGCTGGCAGCCGGTGATCAGCAGAAATAGCCTGCAGTACTGCATTCTAACCACTGTGCCACCGCGGCTCTAAGCACCAGAGATGACCAGTGTTTCTAGAGTCAGACATGACTGGACAGGGGAAAACTTTATCCCTTAACCACAATTGGGCCCAGAAACTCTGTTGCTAAGCAATTTCATTATTAAGTGAAACAACACGTGACCACACCCAACTTACATCACCGGTTTCTCTTTTGCTTTTAAGCAAAACATCCATGTTTTTTAAGCACGTTGACAAATCACCTTGTCTTATGACTGCCTGCTGGCTTCCCCATTCACTTTACTGGCAGCTGGCTGTGAAGATCTCAAATGGGGATCATGTGGTTGCTGCAACTATCACAAATATAAATGAATGCAAAGCACCTAAATTACAAACAAGTGACTGCGGGGATGCTGACATGGCTGTAAATTTGAGAACAGGTCATAATCTACTTTTTCAGTGCCATTTTATGTTCAAACAGTTGCTGAACAAGGCAGATGTAGAGAATTCCCAATTTATAAATGAACAAAATCATTATTTCTTATAAAGTTCATAAAATGTTGAATTGTTTAGAAAAGTCCTAAGGAAGCTGTGATTACCCCTGAAAGCTTAACATTTTCCTAAAGTTGAAAATCATAAAAATCATAATTAATTTTTTCCATAACTTTCCTAGTTCGAAGCAAAGGCTTCAAAACAGTACATTTAAAAAATCATTTTCAACAATGTCAATGCATGTGTGTAATTTAATTTCAAATAACTATTTTGGATTTTTCCCTCCCAGAAATATTCCCAAAATCAGAAAGAAACAAAGCAATACTCTGATCAGATTAAAACAAAAGCAGATCTACTGGATCATTTCCCATTTTCCAATTGTTCCGACTCAAAAATTTATTAGGGCTCATGTTACAGAAGTTAAGGAAATACTGAACTCTCTTATCAGTTTCTTCTGGAATGTAGGTATTAGTCAAGTTGTGTTCAATAACATACAAACACAGTTTTTAAAAAAAATATTTTTTGAAAGTGAGTTTTCAACAAAGGTGGCAGCTTGAGGTAAGAAACCGTTGATACAAGAAAGCCATAAACATCCTCTTTACATTTGCCATGGCAGAGTTAAAATATGTGTCTAATTTTCTGCTTCTGAAATCAAAGGGGCTTAGAAATGTTAAATTTTAGATCCCTATAAACAAATGTTGTAATTTGAGTGTTAATCAAATTATTCAAATTTACCTATTTAACCCATTTTATAGGGGTTTCTTTACCAACCACAGTATCATACATATTTTCTCAGAATTATGAACCATTATATTCAGAATATATACTCACAAGCAGACGTGAATAGAATTGAAGAATAAGTTTAAAGTTTCTGGAAGAGAAAAATAGGGAAGCACAGTAGTAATTGACAAGCAAAAAGTCATGGCAGCTGGCAACCAAGACTGAATATTTTGCAAGCTATTACAAAAGTGCCTCAAGGCCTTTAAAAAAACTGGCTCAAAGTCATGTAAATATGAGACTATGATATAAATAGCTTAAATTATAAGTATGGATAAGCCTAAATGAACCAACTCAGGATCTAGATACAATGAAATAAGATAGAGTTAAAGAATGTGTGACAGTTTCCTTGGGACTCATGGAAAGAAGAAATCCTGGCCAGGCTTTCTTTCTTTCTTTCTTTCTTTCTTTCTTTCTTTCTTTCTTTCTTTCTTTCTTTCTTTCTTTCTTTCTTTTGTCAAGCATATATAGATAACAGATAAAAGTATAAACATGATTTTGAATACATGAAAAGGTAGGCACGTTGGTATGCTTATGCATGCCCCTCTTAGGAATGGGGTGAGGTCAACAGTAGACAGTCTAAGGTGAAAGTTTTGGGGGTTAGGGGAAGAAACCACAGAGTCAGGTAGTGCATTCCAGGTATTGACCACTCTGTTGCAGAAGTCATATTTTCTGCAATCAAGTTTGGAGCGGTTTACGTTAGGTTTGTATATTGTTTGCTTGTGTATTGTTGTGGTTGAAGCTGAAATAGTTATTGGCAGGTAGGACATTGTGGCAGTACTTTTATGTACTACGTTTAGGTCAGCACCATGGGTAGAAGTGAAATGTCAGGCAGAAGCAGGCTCTTGGTAAGTACAATAGATACTGTGATCACATTGCATACTTATTGGGATACCACTAATTCTATGCTGCCAGCTATTGGTTCTCTGAATTCTGGCAACCCAGATATGGTGGACTTGCCAGTGTTGCTTCCTCCCCAAGAGAGTGCTGTGAGCTGCTGCTGTGGCCTTTAAGACATTATTTGTAACCACTTATGCATGGCACTGAATTAAGAAATGTTGTCTCTCTGATCTGCTATATGATTGGAAAACCCATGTTGGATTTTAAAATATTCTACATAGGTGAAGATTGTTGGAAAAAACATTATACCTCCCAAGGACCTAGGAAAAAAATGGTTATTTGTATCTCTTTCAGTGAGGATTCAGGTCTGGTTATTCTACTGAAGAGGCACTGACTGCACTCGTTGATGACTACTTGTGTGCTCCTAATGGGAGAGTGCATCCATCCTGGCCCATCTTGATCCTTTTGTGGGAGAGTGAGTGACTTGTATTGTAACTCCCTTTAGCTCTAGAGATTTTCCATTTTCAACTCACCCTGGAATATAGTTTTCCAGTCAGAGTTGGGACCCAATTTATAGCTCCTTTTAGATGCATGAGTCCTATTTGAAGAACAGGTGGCAGCTGTGTTTGGGAGATCTTTGTACAAGTTCATCTTGTGCACATTTGAAAGATGCGACAGGTCCAGAATGCAGTGGTGTAAACAGCTTAGGCATTTCTTATTAAACTCATATAACATCACTACTCCATGATCTGTACTAGGTCCTAGTAGATTTCTGGGTGCAATTAAAGGTGCTGGTTGTCATCTACAAGGGCTACCTAATAATGAATCATACCTTGGATGGGGGCCATCTCTTAAGGCTCCATTTCCTTTCCCTAAGATAGAGAGAAATGGCAAAATATTTTGCAAGCAAATATATACCAAGGCCAACACTTTGAAAAGTCTTTGTGTACTATCCAAAGTTGAGTTCTGACTTTATTAATCCATGGTTACAATGCTGCTTAAAGCAGAACGATTATCCTGTTATGTAACAGAGCTATCTCAGAATGGGATTTACTTCTAATGAGCAAAATGAAATACTTTTTGCTTCACATTTTTAGTCTACTATGTAGAAAGACTTAGCCATATAACCAGGGATGAAATCCAGCAGGTTCTGACAGGTTCTGGAGAACCGGTAGGAGTGGGTAGGGAATGGGGATCCATCCCCTGCCATGCCCACCAAGCCACGCCCTCCAAGCCACGCCCACAGTAGTAAAAAAAATTGGATTTCACCATTGTATATAACTAACATTTGGGGTTCCTGCAAATTTAATCACTATTTTTAATCTCAGGCAGTTATTCGACAGGAATATCCTGTTGGGCATGAGTTTGAACTGAAACAGAGATTACATTGCAAAATATATACTGATAGTTAGAAATTCCCTGAAAGCCTCTTTTAAACTGAAGAGATATGAGTGAGTGTCTGAGACTATTTAAGAAGTAGACAGAAGAGGTATTTATCTTTCCTATTCCCTTTCTAGCACAAAAAAGGAACAAAACTAAAAAGTCAGTCAAAAACAAGAACAGTGCATACATACAACATATAATATACTTAATTGTATAACCTGCATGAAGGCTTACAGAAATAAGATATAAAAGTATCTTGCATAACTTTAGACTAGACAAACTATAAAACTTTCCTGTGTCAATCACAATGGTTATTTGAATTATAAACAATGATTCCTTAATCTCTTTCATTCAATGACTGTACAATCCTTGCCCATGTATTATAGTATCGTACAGGCCATTTTTGTAAAAACTATCATTATAAAAATTATTTATGTACTATTAGCTCTGTGTGTGTACAGCCAATTTGGTCTAGTGGTGAACGCACCAGACAAGAAACTGGGAGACTGTGAGTTCTAGTCCCACTTTAGACATGAAAACTGGCTGGATGACTTGGGCCAAGCATTTTCTCTCAGCTCAACTCACCCCACAGTTATTGTGGGGAAAATAGGAGGGAAAGGGAGTATTAGATATGTTTGCTGCTTTGAATTATTTATAAAAATAATAAATGTGATAGATAGATAGATAGATAGATAGATAGATAGATAGATAGATAGATAGATAGATAGATAGATAGATAAATAAATAAATATGTTTTCTTCAGATGCATACTGGATTGTTAATCTTAATCTTCCATTAATGACTCAAAAAGATGTTAATTCTACACCTTACATGCACATGAAGAGATTAATTTGGGAAAACAGCTGGTATGACTTTTATATGTGTTGGCTGAGTATTCTGGGAGTTGTAGTCCAATACATATGTAAGAACTGAGATGTTATAGGGCTGTTCTCTGGTATGTCACACAATTTCTATGTCCTGTTATTGATATAACCATGACTGGATATATGATGATATAAGAATCATCATAGATTCCAGATAAGCTTTTACATAAACGTGATTGACAGCCTCATGGTTTTTTTTTAATATTCTGTCTTCTCCTCTACCAATAAATATAGATAAACTATTATAGTGAAAACAGAAAGCTTCAAATTATGGTCTAGGAAATTATTTAAAGAATAATTTATATATATATAATACTGTCTAACTTATCAAGAATCCATTTCCAACATAACAGCTAACACTGATAAAAGATATCTTGCTACTAAATCAGAAAGAAGATGTGGACATACAGCTTTTAAATGTCATTTTTCTATTGCTTTTATTATTTATTCCATTTTTATATTGCTCTGTCTTTCAAAACAGTTCTCTTTAAGTATTCAAAGCAGGACTTTTCTTCTGATTTAATATCAAAAGAGGTATGTGGATAAGAGCAGTTTGCCCTTACTTCAGCTTACACCCCAATTACCTTTTATCCAACTTATTTTCCTCACAGACCAGCAATTATATTAGATGTGAACAAGGCTAAATATAAAGCTGGATTCACATCCTTTTAGATCTTTCCTTTTCCTGGACCTTTTTTTTTTTTTTTTGTAACCTGAATAAAGCTTTCGAATTTACGGTAAATATCTCTTGATTATACTTACTGATCCAGAGAAAAAGATTAGATATCCTCAGTTTGATGAGTATTGATGTTCAACTTTTTTCCCCTAGCATTTTCTGGGATGTGCAGGGTCTCCTCTTTCATGGGAATCAACCAAGTGATGATCTGTTTGCTGCCACATGAACTAACTGGCTTGTTGCCTGAGCCTGATGCCCTGAACTCAGTAAGTGTGACTGGCTTACATTACTGGCTTACATTAAATTACTGAGCTGGCTTTTCATGCCTATGGCAAGACTAGAAATCATTCTCTCCTGGTTTCTAGCGAGGAGCTTTAACCACTGGACAAAACTGGCTCTCCTAAACATATTTATATATAATGCTGAAAATTCCAAATCAGTTACAGAGAATTACATTCTTATTATTTATATTCCACCATTTTCCTTAATTTTATTCCTTCAATAACAACCCTGCGTGATAGACTAAACTGAAAGAATTATGACCCAGAGCCAGATTTTAGCCATTTGGTACTTTTAGCTCATTTTGATATTTTGGGTGGCCCTCCCCACTGTTTTTAGAAATGCTTGTACAGTAACAAGCACAAGAAGTTCCTCTACAAACCATTTACCCAGCTAAAATGATAAATAAAAGTCATAAAGCTACGATGTTACTCTGGCATCAGAGTAAAGCAAGTAACTCTGCTTTGACTGGCTGGGAGGGCTAAAGCTGCTTCAGGAGATCATAACAAGCAGGGTTGAAACATAACAGACCTGATAGATTTAACTTTCTTTTCATTTAAATTTGCTTTGATTGAAATTTGGATTTTGCTACCTACATGATATATATCAGATCTGAGAAATGTTTGTTTTACTGATAAGACATGCTTGCTAGGAAGATATCTGCTTGTTTTTATAACCTCTAAGACCACAGGATCCTTGCTTGAGATTTTAGGTATAACTGTTGGGATTTGATTGGGGGGGGGAGAGTTGCACCTGCTTTGAGGAACACCAATTGCCTACTTTGCATAGAATGAACTTGTTCTACCTCCATCCTCATGTTTTTTTTATTCATTGGTCTATAGTTCCTGGGAGAACAGGATGATTGCCTCAACATTATCTAATAAATCTGTATGGCTAATAGTATTAATCTAACTAACACCTTTACCACCATCACTACAAAACAGACAAATAAATACAGATATACATACCCAGATGTGCATACACAATGATATATTTTGCATTTGTAATCATGATATACTTGATAATTTTCACATAATTTCAGAACAATGTGTGGAAAAAAATTGCCATAATATTTTGAACTAAAATACTACGTATCCTGAATGTAAAATATCCAGCCTCAAGATATTGAAAACTATTTAATATAAATCTTAGGAGAGATTTAACAGTTTTCAAAAAAAAAATCCTAAACTTTTAAATTATTGGATTTCAGCATTATTAGACATCAAAAAATACACTAAAAATAAGTTTAATATATAATGGTTGATAGCCTTTCCCCCCCAAAACATTTTAAAAACATCTGTTAGTAAGTTGCAAGTAGTTAAGATGATCTTTTGTACAAATTATTAATTTCCCTTTTAATGTGATATTATCAACTTATTAATAAAACTCAAACAAAGAAAATGGAATGAAATGCTCATTCTTTCAGAAACCAGGCAGAGATCATATAAAAAGGGTGCTTATTATCACATTTGTTGCCTTGCAGAAGTAAGCACTATGTCTGCACAAGAGATGTACTGAAATTCCTAATCAAAGTGAATACAAAGTACAGGTTACAAAAGGTTACAAAACACTGAGAATTGAAAGAAATGGCTAGGATGGGGTAAGGTTTTCTTTATCACAATCCACACAACCTAAGATTGGTAAATTCAAGATCAACCTGACAAATAAACTGCCACAGTTCTCTCTCCAATGTAATATGAGTGAATGAGTGAGTGAGTGAGTGAGTGAATGAATGAGACAGAGAGAGAATGAGAGGGAAGGGATCAGTAGGAGTTCAGGTGATAAAAACAGAAGTGGTAGCTCTTTTGGAAGAAAGCTGCACAGACCCTTGTTTAAAGATTGACATACCTGGAATTAATGAATGCCAGTGGGCTCTGCTAGCAGAAACATTGATAGAAAAACAACTGTTGATGCCTGGATTATCACATAGCAAAACACATCACTATTTCTCAAAGTAAGGCAAAGAGACCCACTGGTACTGCAGGTCAAAGCAGACACTGCTTGGCAGTAAATCTCCTTGAATTCATCCTTTACGGCTGAGCTATAAAATAAGGAGAATTCAAAGCTGGGGAAACTAAAAAACACATCTGAAGAATGAAGGATTAAAAGATAGTTGGTCATTCATGGTCTACATCATTCCACCTGTTTCCCACAGTCTTGTAGAGCCTCTATTCCTGATTCAGTTTGATATTCTCACCTGGGGTGGAGGGAAAATAAGGCAAGACTTCTATGCCATTTAATAATTTCATAGGAAAGAGAGTTTTGGCTGGTATCCTTCATTATGTCATCATTCCACCACACAAGGAGAGCATCACTTAAAGCAGTTCTCAATTCTGCACCACAATTAAAAATAGAAAATTGTATTGCTGTATTGCAACTGGTCATCCAGTATTTTAGTAGCCTGGCTATTTCTCTGATTACTGATAGAAGCTTCATAAATTCCATAACAGACATTTTGGAACTTCCCTCTGCTATAGCATTACAAGAAGACAGGTATTGTTTGGGTAAGTGGAAAGCAAAATCATGCAGTTGAGGGCTCAACAGCGTCCCACTGAGTAGCATGCATGTCTCACCTCCAAGCTCTGTCGACTCATCCCAGACCAATGAAATGATCCTCACAGTGGCATCTCCAGTCAGCACCAGGCTTGGAATTCCCTAAAGAAAAGTGTGTGATAGTCCAGGCTGCAAGGAGGGGCACCTCTGTAAACAGCATCTGAAGTGAAGTGAAGTGTAACAGCAAAAGCAGCTGAGATGACTCTGGCACAGCAATGCAGCCAGCACTTGTGCTGCTTTTATTGTTTAATAGGAAAGCCAAAATAGGCACTGGCACTGCCACCTGCTGGCGATTTAAACCATTGCTCGATTAAATTTGCTAGACACCTAAGTAATTCATTGTTCCATAGAGCACTTTTATGACAGCAGAGGCAATTTTTCCTCTCCTTACCTTTCAAGATTCCTCAAAATGAACCATGCCAGATAAAAGATAATAAATGTGCATAACTAACTATAATCATTTAGTGTCACCAATTTAATGCAATGTCTTATCTTACTGTAATAAAATCTATATTATAATCTGTTAACACACATTCCAAAGCCAATGTTCTGTAAAAATATAACTTCTGTGAGAGTAAATGCATGGAATACTTGTGGCAGTATTAAAGTATTTCATATATTTTCCCCACAAGATCATCTGATGAAGTGATATATCACCAAAATTGTAGGGATGTTTTTATTTACCCTTATTTAAACTGTGGAGATATCAAAGGGTTTCCTTTTGAGCCTTTAAAACAAGAAGTTGGCATTTTGGTTTCAGCATCACAGCTTCAGAAATTGCACAGACTATAGGCAACAGGTTGCCCATCCTTATTAAAACAGAGGAGACTGAGAAGTTATATTTTCTTTAGTTAATCATTTAACTATACTAACCACAGCAGCATATACAAAACACCACTCACATATTTCCAAAATAATCTCCACAAAATAGTACTTTCATATAGGTGTGTATGTTCTGTGTGTGTGTGTGCACGTGGACACTTGTGTTTGCAAATGAAGCTATTGAAAGTACCTTGTTTTCTCTCTACAATTTAATCTTTATCAGTTTGCTAATGGTTCCTTTTGTCTGTATCCAAACTGGCAGACTTGAATTCATAACCCCCTTGCCACTTTTAGTTTATTCCCACAATTATAATGGAGGACATTTCTTTCTTATAAATGTTTCAGGCAATCCAAAGCAAAATAATAAATCTCTACTTCTTAGTGCCCTGTTTATTACTCTGTAAAATCCCATTTTGTATATATTTATTACCAGGGATGGAAAAGTATGCTATAGGGCTTTTTGATTTTATATTAACAGCTGAACATCAATGGTGGCATATATCATTTATTCCACCAGTAGCTGCAAAAAAAAAATATTGGGCATCCATTGAGAAAGTTTGTATTCAGTCTTCTTTTAGCAAATCAATAAGGATTAATTTCCTGTCTCAAAATTAAATATTCCTTTACACCTAAGATTTTAGATGGATGATTCCTATTGCTCTAATTGAAGAAAGCAGCTGTTTTTCCTTGGTATTTTAAGAGTTTTTTTCTGTGTAAAGGAAAAAAAAGATGGATGATTCAGTGGAATATATGTGAAGTTTTCAGATGAATATCATTGTGATTGATATCTGGACCACTACAAATGTGGGTGCTTTTGTTACTTATTTCAAACGTTACAAAAATATGTTTGTTCTTCTGTGGATTGTGCACGAAATACTATCTCTGCACAAATATGGTTGAGCAATGTTTGGAAAGGGAGAATCGCATGTGCAGGAAAGGGTGAGTTGTGGAACACTGTTTTCTGAAATTACATTTCAAAATATTCCATACAGCATGGAGATAGGCAGACTATATAATCACCTGCTTCTGATGAAATTACTCTTTATTTGTTGGGCGCTTTTTGTAAGTGTGAATGGTTATCATTCTGTGTAATGGCCAATGTTAGCCTCTTTCTCCATGTAAAAAAAACAAACAAACAAGCCTAGCCTTTTCCCAAGTAAATTTAGCAACTGTTACAGGCTTTTTGTTTGCACTGTCTACAAATAGATTTTGAGCAAGAAAGAGGGAGGGAAAGAGATTGAAGCATCTACTTAGTCACAGCTATTAGAAGCATGTATTTATTTAACCAAGACAGCTTCAGTTATGGTAATTGTTATTATTTTCTTTGTTAAAAAACCGAGGTTATGCTTCAGATATTTACATTTCTAGTAGATTTGACCTCAATCCAGATTTTAGATTTTCTGATCTCTCTGATTTTCAGGCACCTGTTATCTTTGGTCAATTTCTATCTATTTTCTTTTCTGTCTTTAATAGGTACCTGTGATAGTACTTTCAGAAGCCATTATTCCCAATCTATTATATTCATCATCTTTCCTTGCTTCACATTTCTGGTTCAAATATAAGTCACTCTTGCCTCCCTGGAGTTTTTCCTGGTTTTGTGCTAGACTTGTTCACAACAATCATCTCTCATGCCTGTCTTCACATGTGTTCTTAAGACCAGCATTACAAAAAGCTGTAGTTATATCAGCAGCAAAATGGTACAGATGGACAGCAGAGTGAAATATTTATCCTACATTCACACTATGCCTTTCAGGACCATTGCCATCAGATGAGGTAAAAGAGGATAAAGAATAAATGTGACTTACCTTAGCATTCATCTCAGGTTTCAACATATGTTGGGTCAGCCCTGTATGTAGGCCTAGGTGTAATAACCCTCTCAATCTGTCCCTTTACATTTTATTGGGCTTTTATTAATTTTATTATGCATTGTGAAGGTAAAGTAATATAAAAACTGTAATATATTCAAAATGAGGCTAGTTTGTATGGTTGGTACCTGTTTTCTTGTGTTTTAATGGTTATTTCTTGTTTATTTTGTTTGTTATTATTTTCTTCCATGTTAAAGGTATAAGTTGTGAATGGGAAATGTACATTCTAAATTTATATACTGCTGCCTAATGCTGTTTGAGTCATGTGCATAAACAAGAAATCAAGCTGGCTTAATAGCATACACTCTTTGGTTTTGGACATTGTGGGGACCTGGTCTGCACCATGCTTACCATGGGCCTTGACTGGTAGCATCCATCTTTCTTTGCCTTTCCTATTCTATGATTGTGTTCCCATCATTTTTGTCTATTCATGATCAAAATAAGAAGGATCCACCAGAAAACTGGTTTTAAAAGCATCTTCATTATTCCACCCATGAAAGGAAAAGGGGGGTCATTTCCATTTTTTATAGTTCTGGGTTATGTAAAGGAAATTGGGAGACACTTGCTGAATGTTACTAATATAATTTGAGTTCAGATTGTCTCAAAACATTTTCTAGGATGCAGAAAGAAATAATGTTTGAGAGTAAAGAAATGTGTTTTAAATTCATTGTGGTCATGAGATTAATATAAGTTAGATAGGTTAGACATAGTGGTTAAAGTGCTGGAAAACAATTCTTTTTAGATGCATAAAAAATTTTGTAAAAAGAAATATGCACTATATATATATAAAGAGAGGACTCAAGATTGAAAAAGACACTTATTACCTATGAGAAAGGATTTGTTTATATATGTGTGTGTGTGTGAAAGAGAGAGAGAGATAGATAGATAGCGAGAGAGAGAGAGAGAGAGAGAGA
>JANHFT010002311.1:17288-32294 GCA_032467955.1 Pseudoxenodon macrops | reverse complement strand
AGAAATCAAATTTCAGAGTTAAACATACAGTATTAGAATTAGAAGTGAAAGACCTCATTATCCTGAAGTCTGATACAGAGGGTGATCACAACAAGGATCTACTTTGGAAACATCCCAATTATAAATAGCATGAATTTCATATTTACTGAACAATAAGTTTTCAATGTGTATACCATAAACATTAATGCAAATGCTGATCTTGATAAGTGTGGAGGAAGAATGGAAACTATTGCTTTAAGTGAAAACTCTCATATGAATTAGTATATATTTGAAGGGAGAGTTCTACCACTGATACTAATTTTCTCTTTATTTTGAATTATGCTTCAAATATGTCTACAAAATCACATTTATGTTCTATCCAGAACAGATTTTCTTGAGTTTTTCCTTCTTCTACATATCAAGTAGTTACATCTGTTTAGCCTCAAAACATAATTTCAGAGGGACAGATGTTTGATCATGCTTTGACCATTACACTTCAATATTAACCACAACACTGAGGCAGTAGCACAAATTGTCTCATCTTATGCTTTGATTATACGTTCTAATACAAGAGAATGCATGTAGCTCAAAGTTGAACTGTAGAGTCATTGAAATTGATTTTTTGCTTGCAGATATTTTATTACCCAGCTCGGTAATAAATGTCACCCAACTCGGTAACATCATCATATGAGTAAGTGTGGGAATTGCTGTGCTTTATATACAGTAGCTTGCCCTTGCAGTTTTGGTGTGGGTGTGGTTTTCTCATTGGTAGTTCTTTGATTAGGATATTGTTTTTCACTTGATTGTTTGCCTGGTGCAAATCGCTGCTTAATTTAATATTGATGTTAAAAAGGACATGTTCTGGTCTTTTTTATTTCCTTAGCAAAAAAATTTATTGTCTCATTTGAATGGTGTGTAAATATAATTTATTTCTACAGTTCTTTTAATAGGTGATTTGTCTGAATGCCAAACTTCCAGCAATTCCCTAGCATTTCTGGATGGAACTTGGTCTAGGATGCTTACAGTCTCCTAGTTGAAACTATGGTTGAACCTGTCTAAGTCTGTTTCAACTGGAAAACTGAAAAATGGGAAACGCTTTCTTGGAAGCTTTTTATAGTTTTTTTTAATGTTTCTGTTAGAATTTTCTTTTCTTTTAAAAAAAAAGCAAGTTAAGAGAGTTGGAGTACTTTCTCTACTATTTTCCTAGTACGGCAGAACATAGTGCTACAGAAAGTTTAAAAAAAAGGAAAGGACTGCAGAACTGATGTGTAGAAGAAAGGGATGTGTGATTCAGGAGGAGGAGGAAGATGCTAAGAGCTGTATGAATCTCTTGGGCAGGCTCAGTGAGGAGAAAACAACCCCTTATTCAATAAATGTGTGGGAGTGAGAAGAGAACAAGGGAGAGACAGGGAGAAAGGAGATTCTCTCTCTCTCCCCCACATCATTTTCTTTTGTCCTTTTGATAAAAAGTAGTGCTCAACATCAGAACATTTACTGGTTTTGGTTCTAAAGCAGTATGTCTGATCCCAGACACAGATTGCCCTAAGCTGATTGATTTAAGTGGGTTTAGCTATGTCTGATATTGCCACAGAGACTGCTGTTTAGGCTGTCATTTCAATTCACTTGAGAATTATTTCCATTGCAAATACTGGCGCTCAGCACAAACAAAAATGTGCAGGTGATTTTCTTGGTGGTTAAAGCAGAAAGTCTGCTTTCTGGAAAACTAAATGGGAGATTTTCTAATGTATCTCAGTGTTCAGGGTACTAAGGATTCAGAAGGATTGCTATTAGGGAAGTATGAGATACAAATCTGATGAAAAGATATTGGAATGAAAGCATATAAAAACTGAAGTGATAAGAAAAGTAGAGGTAAGCATGTGCAAATTGAGCAGCAGGCTAGATAGAAACAATAGTTAGGAAAAAGAATGATTTTCTAAAGTGTCGTGGATTGCGAAATACATTTATTTGAGATGACTTAGCAGTATGGATGGTCTGGCTTGTATGCCATGCACAAGAATTAAATTATTAACCTCAACTAATGCCAAGTCAACCTAATCTCCTTTCTGATAGAAGACAGCTCCATAGCAGTACTCACCATTCACACTTCCTAAGTGAGGGACAGATTATATCATTCTCTGCCTATTCCCAGCAAATGTGTCCTGTGTCCAGGTTTCTCAGCTGTTATTCAAAGCTGCTTGTTGACTTGATCTATCTTAAGTCCTTTAGAGCGTCATATTCTAGTAGCATCTCAGCTTTGACTGGCTAATACCTTCTTTTCTATCTAGCTTGTCTCCTGAGGTTCTATGCTTCCTGCTGATGAACAATATGCTTTAAAATAATCTGGGGATGATTTCACAATAGCCTATTATATCAGAAAACTATCTGCAATCTTAGAAACTCATACTCTATTCAACCCTTGCATTTCTCCCTGGAGAGTTTTTGTGTTTCTGCCCATAATGCTTCTGGATGAAGCAAGCTCCCTTTGGTTTCCCATCCCCACCCCCTTCCCACAGCATGACAAAACTTCCCTTTCTTTCAACTCATGTTTAAAATATATATTTTAAATTGCAGTATAGGGAGATTGCCACTTTGTTTCTGTGAAACTGAATTAGCGATTCTTCCTCACATCAAAATTTCCATGGAATAACAAAGAAACCTGGGAACAAAAGAAGAACTGGTTCTTCATTGCTTTGATTATTGCAGCAAATTGGAAGTCACAAGAGCATGAATGACTGTGGAGTGGAACACCTTGCTGTGGCCAACTTACCGCAGCCAACTCGCCTCAGCCAATTTGCCATGGGACAACTTGCCTCAGGACAATTCAATGTGGGATAACTCAACTGAGGGACAAGTAGAATTACATCTCACCACAACCTCAAGGACTTCTAACTTGAGAAGGTTGAAACCAAAAGCAAGAGAAGGCCGCAGCAATTCATTTGTTCCACTCTTGAGTTATTCCAGATTGAATTGTCCTGTGGCGAGTTGGCCAGAACGAGTCGGGTGGGATGAGTTGTCCTATTCTACAGTCATTCTGCATGACTGTGAGCAAGGCCTTCCAATTCATGAAAAGGCACAAATGAAACTATACAAAGAGTCTCCTAGTCATGGATACCACTTGTTCTTCTAGCCAGAGCTATGGGTTCAGTAAGACCTTGAGATTGTGCACTGGTTCTGTCTCAGGCAGTGCAACTTCAACCAGAACCAATGATGGAAAGTATCCAGGAGGTTCCGAACCCCAAAGCCACTTGATCTAGCTTGGGTTGAGATGAAGCTTTTTACATCTCACCCTGGCCATAACAGACTTTAGGCACTGAGATAAGATTATTATGGTACGATTCTGCTGACTTAAAGTAGAGATACAAGATACAAGCTGATTACCCTCAGCTTATTGATGATACCTTATCCTGAACTGTCAGATCACCTCAGCCCTTGGCTTCATGTAGATGTTAAATGAAAAGATAAGGTATTGAACTCTGCAGCATTCCAACAAGTAGGATCCAAGGCTGTCTCTTTCCTATCAATACCAACTGAAACTGATCGCAGAAGAAGGAGAAGAACCAACTGTTGAGCCTTGTTTGGGCTTGCCACACCTGGGCGGCTGAGGGATCGGGCAAGCATCGGTGGCAGCATTGGAAGCAGCTGGTGGCCATCGCTCTCGTCACGTCATCGACCGCACCCAATGAATCAGCCGGCAGCATCTCCTACAGGGTTTTGGTCCGCGGATGCCTTCGGCTGCCCTCTCCTCTACTGTTTGGATACCGGGGCTGAAACTGCATGCGGCCATGCCCTTCCGCAGCCCTAAACAGCCCGGATACCTGTGGAGGAGGTCCATACTATGGCCCAATAGGAGGCCATTGCCCAACCCCATATGTGCTTGCCGGCTGCTGGTCTGTGGGAACAGATGAGTGTGGGATGGATAATACCAGAGGTGGGGTCAGAAGCAGCATCATAAAAACAGCGCTGGTAGGCAGATGCTCGCAGCATTGGCTTTGCATAGCTATTGAGCTGTCTCACTGAGTGAGACATTTGATTGAATAAATTCTTGATTTGGACTAAATGCGTAGTCTGATTTGTTCTGCAGTACTTCTAAATCCAAAAGGAAGCTGAGACCAGCACAACACCATGCTGTCAATTCCTAACATTTTAGCCACTACAGCAGGGTAACGTGGTTGCTTGTATCTAAGACTGTAATCAAGAAGAATAAGGATGCATGCGCCACTCACATCCGGCTGCCACCAGGGGTCATCCAAGAGTGCAATCAATGCTGTCTCAGTCTCATATCCAGGCCTGAAGCCTGAAAGGGTTCTAGATAATATGCTTCTTTCAGGATCCTTGGAAGCTTTGAAGCTAAAAAAAATGTTGAGAAAGTTTGGGTGCAGGAATGTCCCCTTAAGGAGGGTATGACCAACCCTTCCTCAAGAGATGGCAGAACTACCACTTGTCTCAAAGAGAAATTAAACATTGCAGAAGACTTGCTACAATTTAAATGCTGTTTTTTTGTTTTTTGTTTGTTTTACAATCCAGATGTACTAGTCTTATATACTGAATACTGATATTTCTTTACCATGCTTCAGTAACTTCTCTTTTATTAAGGGTGACCTATGTCTTTATTTTGAGGGGGTCATTCTATTATATGCTGAAATAGCTTTTAACACAATAACCACTGCAATAACAGCAGGGGGGGAAAAGCAAAAACAGAAACAGAAACAAAAACAATGATTGAAAAGTCACCATAAAAGTTCCATCTTCCTCAGGAGAAATAAGTTGCAAATGCGTTATTATATTTGAATGTTGTGATGTAAAGGAGAGAACGTTATGTAAAAACTGTCCTGTGAGTTAATCTGAATTACCGAATTACACTACATATACAGTACTTAAAATTACAGATAAGAAGGTAGAATTAGTCTAAATGCTATGAAGAAGTTCCTGATGGAACAAATTGTTCAACAATGAAATACATTGTAAGATTTGTATTCTTCACAGACAGAGGGTTTTGAGCAAACTCAAAAGAAATGCAGTAGCACTAGGTTTTTTTTAAAATTATAATCATGATCTTTAGCTTTATGTGAAGCTCCTTGTTACTAGAACAGAAGTGTGGCAAGTTGGAATTAGAAGTATGGGAATACAATATGTGTTTTTGTTAGTTTCAATTAAGTATCTTTCATGTTTCCTTAAATTATGATTATTGAATAAAATTCCTAAAAAGCTATCCACTAATATCTGCTTTTTAGTGAAATGATTAAGCAAATTAGGTTGGACCATTTCATTAATCATTTTTGAATCAGCAAAATAATAAAGTCAAATTGTGAAAATATTTCAAATTGAAATAGTATAAATATTTAATAACCCTAAATGAAAATATCTAGCTAAGCCCATAAGTATAGACCTAAGCAACTCCAAATGTGAATTATGCATGCGCAGAAGCAAAATCCAAAACGGCTGCGTCCACGGAGCCACCAAAGGAACCGGCTCCGTGACAGAGTTACTACCTACTCTATAGAACCGGATAGAACAGGTAGGAACCCATCCCTGGAGTGGAGGGAGTACCAAGCCCTGTGGTACCTCACAAAGGAGTGGCTGTGGGCTGGATCTCTCATTCCCTATCAACACTGATAGGGACCAGCCTTGAAAGAAACTGAACCAGCACAATTCTGCATCACTCAGCTCCAAACCCTGCAGCTGTCCCTAAAAGATAGCATGGTTGGTACTGAAAGCCACTGAGAGGTCAAGGCAAGCAAAGTTGGATGCACTAACCCCATCCCATTCTCACCAGAGATCATTCATAAATGTAGCAGGTCCTATAGTCATTGCTGTGGCAATATATAAGTAATGAAGACAACATCCTATGGAATCACAGTGATGGCTAGGTGATGCTTTAAGATGTTATAAATGATTAACCTTGTAATGGTTCTATGATTTTAGTAATTAGTCTATTTTATGACAACAGAGTAAATCTTTATTGTTTTTGCTTTTGCATTTAGGACTGACAGCCTAATTAGACTTGGCAGGCTAATTAGATCTGGCAGGCTAATAAAATACATTCAAGCTTTCTTACATATGGACCATTTACACATTAATGATTTAGTGAATCCTCTAACTGCTACTGTAGCAATACGTTTCTAATAAAGGTAGGCATTATGTCTTTAACCAATGGCTAAATGATTAGTAATCATTTATTGTCTGTTTTCCAGACTATTCTAGACCATGTTTGTCAATAGCATATCACAATGGCATGCATATTGTATAAGACACAAGAAAAAAATAAGACAGGATTGGTGTTAAGTCCTCGACTTACAACAATGCCAAAAGGCCCTGCCAACAGCAGGTCGTGCCTGATTGGCTAAGACGCGAGCAGCCGGCAAGCGGGAAAAGGAAGCCATGTTATTGGTTTAACTGTTTGACAGCTCTAGTATAAAAGGTTTTTTTCACAGCCAATCTGCCTAGCCTCAGTTCTTACCACCCAGATTCTCCATCTAGAACAATTGCAAAGATGGATTTTTAAAAAATCACTTTTTAAAAATCCAATGGCAATATTAAAATTCTACTCCACTTAATGGAAGAGGTACAGGATCTTCCTTATAGTAGATGCCTCAGTACCTAAAAAGACAAGACAGTTCCCATATTGTTGATGAAAGAGAACTAATTTAAAAAACATTGAAAGAAAATAGTTTTTTAAATAAATTATAATGGGTAGAGAGGTATTCTTATACATCTAATTGTGAGGCAACCAAAGAAATTTCTGAATATCTTGTCTTTACTTTAAATAATCTCTTCTTTTTTCGGAAGGCTGGGGTTTGGAAAAATTATAGACTGCACATCAAAGTAAGAAGAATAAGTTGGAATAAAGTAATAATGACTAAATGCAATTTTTAAAAATGCATAGAGAGAAAAAAGTAAAAAGTAGCATATTTCTTTTTATTTTCCCCATCTCTTCTCATTAATCCACTGTAATTATTTCTCTCAAATTTTATATCTGTTTTATCATGCAGTTTTTAATCTGTCCCATCTCCATATGACATTTCAATTACAATATACAACTATTCCTAATAGAAGATCTTGACACTATAAAAACATTTCAAATTTTGTCAAGTTTCTCAATGTCCCTTCTTGCTCTTTTGAGATCACTTTTTATTTTTCTGCTTATTTGCAGATGTATTAACCATGATAGATTCGTTCCTTCATTGAGGAGCTTCTGCTGTGCATGTAATGTTTTCTGTATTTGTTATGTAAGCATGTAATTTTTTTATTATACAGTGATATTTAAAAATTTGTAATCCTTTTGAAGTTTCAATATTTATCTATAAGTATGACCTAAAACATGATCTGTTCTCCAAATTCTAAAATTAGAGAAAGAGATCTCAACTATACACTGAGTCAAAAACATTATTAATTGAGGAAAATGATCCAAAGATAAATATAGTATTTGTATATGATAAAAAATATGTCAATCTCTAAGATTTTCAGTTTATTTTTCCAGGAAATTAAAGTTAGGTGTTTTAATCAATTTAGTGTGAGATGTCCTAACTTTGTTAATTCTGAGTATTCACTATCAAAGCCTATTCTTCATGGCACCGGTATGAAAAAATCATGGATTGAACAAAGGAAATTTCTGAAGACTTCCCAAAAATAATGTTGATGCTCACAAGGCTGGAAATGGTTACAAAACTACTTCCAAAGAGTGTGGACTCAGACAGGCAGATTGTGGAAGCAATTCCATACCACTGTTATTCTTCGCAGGAGTAATCAACCAATCAGTAATATAGCAAGAGAAAGTTGTATAATACACCAGGAGGTTTCAAAGAACCCCAGGGTAATGTCAGAGGAACTAAAGGCCTCTCTTGCATTGGTAAATGTCATCTTCATGAGACCATCATCAGGATAACACTGAATAATAATGTCATTGTGCATGGCAGGCTTGCAGGGAAAAAGTCACTACTCTCAAAAAAGAACATTACTGCTCATCTACACTTTGCAAAAGGCCACATGGATAAGCAGAAGGCTATTGGAAAAAATGTTATGTGGACAGATAGACAAAAATAGAACTTTTTGGCTTGAGTGAATAATGTTATGTTTGGCAAATATTGCATTCTGTGAAACATGGTAGTGGTAGTATCATCATTTGGACCTACTTTGATGCTTCTGGACCAAGATGGCTTACCATTATTAATGGAACCATGAATTCTGAAACGTAGCAGCAAATTCTACAGGAAAATGTCAAAATATCTGTGAATTGAAGTACAAGAGAAAGTGGGTCTTACATCAAGACAATGATCCGAAACATACAAATCTAAGCAAAGTATGGTTAAAGCAATAGTAAGTAATTTTTTTTACTTACGGTTTTATGACCGTAATCCTACAAAAATGTGGTGGAAGCACTTGAAACAGAATTCATGTGATGAAGTCATCAACATCCCTACATTGAAGCTACTCTTGAAGTAAAAATAATTTGGGCAATTTCTTCCATTTCTGATATTTGGAGAATCTATCCATTTGGTTATTCACAATCAGCAAGTTGCTCTATAATACAGCGTCAGATTGAGTAATGCTATAATCTTTCTCTTTATTTTGAATTTGGACAACTTTGAATCCTACTAAAAAAGTACTTCATATAAATCTGTGATTTGTTTTTTGCCACTTTTGCAGACATGTATCTTAAATTGATGTTAATGTCATTTAGAATAGAAAATTCATCTTGGGTAGCATATTCATTTTTGTTATTCCAGTAAATCCTAATCAGGAAAATTTTAAAGCGTTCCACCTTTGAAGGTATTTTCTCAATTTCTCCAATTTATTGTAACTATTTTGAAATACATCTGTAATGCAGTCTGTCAAGTGGTGTACTAGACATTTCTCTTAATTTTTTTGTTGTCGTCTTATAAATAGTCTGACAAAGCAGTCTTCATCAGGTTTTACATGCCTTATTAATGTCTTAGTTTTATTTTCATTAATTTTATATCCAAAAAGAAAATGTCTTTAATCATTTGCATCAAGTGTTATATGGAGCTTTGCGGTTGCATTATTTGTTAATACTCTGTCATCTGGATAGCATTTCACCTTTTTATTCTTCTGTCTAAACTCTGATCCTTCTTCCATGTTTAAATATTGTGGGGGGGGAACCCTATCATTGGGTCTTTTCAATGGAAAAAATGACACATACCCCTCTCTGTTGAAGACATTTTTAAACATTTCATTAAATCCATTTTTTATGGCTTTTGTGAGAATACTGGAAGACAAATCTCTAATTTTGACTGCTCTTATATAACCGATTCTGGTAACTTAGTTTCTGACAGCATGATACTGGAGGCAAGAGCTGTGGGTAATTTCCCATTTTAGTTTCACACCCAGCAAACTGCCTGTATCTGCCTATTTCCATATCACAAATGCATTCAGTTTACTTAGGAAAACCCCCCCCACCAAAAAGCTTATGTTTATTTATCGAGGTTTATTTAGTGAACTTTATTCACTAAAGTTTACAGTATGTGTCTAGGAGCAATGCTTTTAGACAGCATGTGCTAACTTCCTACCAGGTAAGCGAGTGCATTATATACTGCCATTCAGTTCCACATTCAGTTTTTCTCATAATAGTGCTTAGCAAAAGATTAATAGTGACTTGAAAAACTGATTGCAAAAAACCATTCCAAATTCAGCCCAGTGCAGGGTGGATATATGAGGAACGTACAAAGAACCAATTCTGCAGTCCTGTGACAGGTCAATACAAACTGATTCAAGCACCAAACCCTTGATAAAGCTTCTGAAACTTAAAATGATCACAGATCAACCAACCATGTACTGTGTAATTGATCGTTTTTCTTATGAAATAGAAATTTAGTTATAATTAAAGGATAATATTTATAGCTAAGGGTTTACATGAGGGATCTTTGGTGCTCTCTGAGCTTGCTTATTTTGCTGAAGAAGAAAACAAGCAACCTCAGATAGCACCAAGGATCCCTCAGAAGTTTAATAAAAAGGAGAAAAATATTTAGCTTTCAATTGCTAATTATACTGCATCTATTTTTACAGAGCAGTAAGTAAATTATGCCATTTGTGAGCTATAGCTCACACATCTGATGATTTCTTCAGGAAAAGCTACCCCAAAGGCACTGTAAATGTTCTTGACATGATTTAACTCCAGAGTGATTTTATTTTAATCTTGCTACTTGCTGGGTCAAGTTGTATTTTTCTACCCTTCACATTATCAGAATGATCTTTCCTTCAGAATTTACTCTGTGTTGTGTGAACTTTTAGGGCATTCTTGTTTTGTTGGACAGGTTGAGTGGTTCTCTTACAATTACCTTTGGAGCAATGCCCTTACTCCTTAGAAGAAATAGATAGCTGACAACCAAATAAGTGACAATCAAATAATAATTGAATGAGGGTAAAAAGTCAACATCTTGCTATATTTCTGGAAGGATGATTGACAGTATAAGGTGAGAGGCACTTGCCAGTTTATTCTAAAATACACATTGAGTGCAAAGAATCAGCAGTCTCGATTTGCCACATTCATTCAAATTTAGTGATAAAGAAGAGGAGGAACCTTAATAGAGTACATTGTAAGTGGGATATAGACTTGTACTTTGGGATGCTATGATCTTTGGACTGTCTTGATAGATACTAAAAACTGATGTGAACTGGAAAAGAGCTAATGTGGTTCCCCTCTTTTAAAAAAGGAAACAAAGGGATCCAGGAAAGACTAATCAACCTGACATTAATACCTGGGAAGATCCTGGAAAAGATAATCAAGCAACAGGTCTGAGAACAGCTAAAAACAAGCAAAATTATAACCAGAAGTCAACATGGGTTTGCAAAAAACAAATAATGCCAAACAAATTTTATTGCATTCTTTGACAAAGTGACTAAATTAGTGGACCAGAGAAATATTATGGATATAATATACTTGGATTTCAGTAAGGCTTTTGATCAAGAAGACCACAACCTACTTCTTTGTAATATAGAAAAGTGTGAGACAGACAGTATCACTAACAGTTGTATTTGAAACTGGATGAAAAACAGCACTCAGTGTGTAGTCTTTAATGGAAGTACATCTACATGGAGAAAAGTATGCAGTGGGATAACCGAAGGTTCTGTCTTAGGTCCAGTGCTCTTTACCTTTATAAACCATAGAATCAAGATCACATGAAGTGTTAATATTGCTTTATAATGTTTTGGTAAAACCACACTTGGAATAGTCTTGGTCACACAATATAAAAAAAATATGTTGAAACTATAGAAAGAGTGCAGAGAAGAGCAACAAAATGATTAAGAGACTGGAGGCTAAAACATATGAAGAACAGTTTCAGGAATTGGGTATGTCTAATGAAAAGAAGGAATGGGGTGACATGATAGCAGTATTCCAATATTTGAGGAGCTGCAACAAAGAAGAGGGAGTCAACCTATTTTCCAAAGCACCTGAAGACAGGACAAGAAGCAAAGGATGGAAAATGATCAAGGAGACAACCAATCTAGAACTACGAAGAAATTTTCTGACAGTGACAACAATTAACCAGTGGAACAGCTTGCCTCCAGATGTTGTGGGTGCTTCATCATTGGATGGTTTAAGAAGAGATTGGACAGCCATTTGTCCTGAATGGTATAGGATCTCCTGCTAGAGCAGAGGGTTTCCATCTCTGTTATTCTGTTATAGTGTGAATCTGTAGATTAAAAAAATTATAAAGCACATTTTTCTAATTACCTATAAAATATATAATTGTAATCAACGTGAAAAGAGAAAGGACAAAGGAGGCAGAGTGAGGCAGAGAAGAAGTAAGAAAAGAAGTTAATTGCAATTATCATATTTTGCTTCTATCAACATTAATACAAAATAAAGACATGCTTCATTAGAAACTAAAGGCACCCTGAAGCTGATGCAACCAAGGCAAAACTTTGAAAGAAATTGAATTTTACTGAAATGTAGAGTTTTGTTTTTGCTTTAAAAAAAACCTTACAGAGTATGCAGAGTCTAGACAACATCTAGAATCTAGAACAAAAATAGTTGATGTTATGTATTAAATGTAAATAGCTGTGCTAAAGGAATTAACTTTAGATGACCCTAACCACTAATCTGATGTAAAGTGAAACTAACCTTTTCATGACTCCAACTGTGGAAGGAAGTTCAGAACAATCTTATGTGGGTGGGTTTTTTCTAGTTTATGATTGGTTAAGGTCCTGTGGGCCTAGAGCAGGGGTGGACTCTAACTTACCTTGCCGCCAGTTTGCTGCCTCCTGTGTCACGTGGGCGTGCCTCGTACGTGGGCGCACCTCGTGCACGTGCGCATGCGCAGTAGAAAAAAGCCCTGAAATATTCCAAAAAATAAAAAAGGCTGAAAACAAGATGGTGACACATGCACCGTGCTGGAAACTCAGCTTCTGCGCATGCGTAGAAGAAGAAAAATCCGAAAAGAAATAAATTAAAAAAAAACACCAAAATTAAAAAAAAAGATTGTGGCACCCACGGAGCAGAACCGGCTCTGTGAGCGGCCTACTACCTACTTGGTAGAACCGGTCCGAACTGGTAGGAACCCATTTCTGGCCTAGAGTATAAATAACAGGCATTTGCCTGCAGTTTCTCAGTTTCATTTTTGAGTCAATAAATGCTGTTGCAGATATGCTGGTCTGGTTCTTGCCTACTAAAGTCCACTACACAACACTTATCTTAGCTGAGCGGGCCTAATGTTGTCTGAGGACATTTCCATGGTCATGTGGCCAGTATGACTATATCCTGAGGCACATGGAATGCTGTTACCTTCCCACTGAAGTGATATCTATTTATCTGCTCACATTTGCATACTTTCAAACTGCTAGATGGGCTGGAGCTGGGGCAGAAACAGGCGCTCTTCTCGTACAGCGTTTGGGTCTCAAACCTGGGTTGTTAGCTTTCCAACTGACAAGCTCAGCATCTTTAACCTCTGAGCCAGGGGTCCCCAAACTCCCCTCCTTCCTTCCTTCCTTCCTTCCTTCTTTCCTTCCTTCCTTCCTGTACCAGATCAGAGTATGGACTACTGGATTCTGTAAAAATGCTGATCCTCCTCCTTTCTTTACTGCCAAACATTTATTGAAACCTTAGTACAACATGTAAAGATTAACCCCAATAAATTACATTATTAGTGCAATGACACACTAACCCTAATTTCTTGACCATGAGTTATTTAATGAACATCTGGCTTTATACAACATGCTAAGCGATACATGTTGGTTTACAAACCTCAGTGGCTAAAAGGTTCTTGATGCTCTCTAAGCTTGATTGTTTTCTTGCAGATGTTTCATTACCCAAGCTAGATAACATCATCAGTGCAAGCACCGTTGTACCACTGATGATGTTACTTAATTTGGGTAAAGAAATATCTGCAAGAAAACAATCAAGCTCAAAAAACACCAAGGACCCCTCACTTCAATCCTGAGCTACAAATATTCTTCTTATTGGCTCAGTGGCTAAACCAAATTAAAATAGGTGTATCTTCAGCGTCATGGTTTATTTTGGTAAAAAGCATAAAGTGCAAATGCAATGTTTGAACCAACCGATGATCTGACTGCTTTTTACTTTTGTCAAAATTAATATATTTCAGCAAGCATAAAATGAACTAGAGCCTTTTCTAAGCCTCTCATTTCTGTTGGTTCTTGCCTTTTATGTCAGCAGGTCTGTGGATTGCATTTCTTATATATGCTCGTGTGAAGGAATAAAAAAAACCTACCTATTTCATGCTTTTTCAAGTCACCTTTCCATGAAAGACATAATGATAAGGTTCTCACTCGTCACGTAGGGCCTGCCAGCAATCCTTTTAAGATGGTAAGAAGAAAGTCTGTACTATACACTACTGAAATATCTGCAATCCTGTTACCTGAGATGGATGCTGTAACTTTTAAAGCTTCCATTTCTTTCCACTTTATCTTTTGTGTAAGTAAATTGCTTTAATAAACTGCCTTAAAAGAAGAGGGGGGGGGGGCGCTAAAGCAATGCTTTAAGGAAAACAAATAAAAAAGCCGTAAACACCAGTTCTCGATGATTGACAGCCTAAGGCTAAAATTTTGCATAGCTGAAACTTTTTCTTTTCTTCAAGAAAATCCATTTTTGCTAAGATGTTAGTAAAAAAAAAAGTTAAACCAAACAAGAGTAACTCCCAGTGTTTTCAGGGAGAGGTTCCAAGAAAAGTCTGATGACTTTAGGGTAGAAATCTATATGCAAAAGCTGCACATAAATGGTATTTACAGCAATCCTTTCTTTCCCCATGTATCTATGGTTTAATCTATCATGCATTGCTAAGTGCATAAAGCTGGCAATGGCGTGCATTTTCTTGGGGAAAAGTAAAGCATGATACTTCCCTTGCTCAAATGAGCAAACAGAGCTATTCCAGAAAATCAAATGCCCTAAATACCGATTACTGAGAGCCATGATGACAAATCACACACTGTTTCTCAGAGTTAGTGAGCTGGATAGAATCTTTTCCCTTGGAGATAAATGTGTGGGGGTGGAAAACCTTTCTTCCAATAACATGTCTTGATATGAGGACAGTTGAAGAAATCCCACAATCTGAACTGATACTGTTTCTTGCCATTGTTTCGTGATTCTCAATGATAAGATATCTTGCTAAGGCTGTTTCATTCATACTCCTTTCATTGTTCGGGAGAAAAATTAAGCAAATGCCATCCTTACTTAAATCACTGGCTAGGTTCAGGTCATACAGTAAGTCATGTTGCTTAATTGTGGTTTGTTGAATAAGTCATGGTTGCCTGGTCTTGAATTGCAGGATGCCATAATCCATGGTTCAGAAATTGTAACAGCTGGGTTCACACAATGCCCTAAACTAAAACTAAGTAAATCATATGAGGCTGGGCAGAAATGGTGAATTCTGTCATGTGTTTGCTCAAACTAATAGGCCTTAAAGCATCATCCTGCTGTCAGTTTTAACCAGAATCCTGTTTATATCCTTTACCAAAGATAAAATTAGCATGTATGTGGATTTGATAGATAGATAGATAGATAGATAGATAGATAGATAGATAGATAGATAGATAGATAGATAGATAGATAGATAG
>JANHFT010002310.1:438145-448752 GCA_032467955.1 Pseudoxenodon macrops | reverse complement strand
TCTCCTTGATTAGTTTCCACCCATTGCTTCTTGTCCTGCCCTCAGGTGCTTTGGAGAACAGCTTGACTCCCTCTTCTCTGTGGCAGCCCCCGAGATATTGGAACACTGCTATCAGATATATTATTTATAATTGGAAAAGAACATATTCCATGCTCCTTGTTTTTCCATTTTTCCAGGGAAAATAAAGGCTTTGGGGGGAAAACAATTTTTCCAGGTTTTTTTTCCAGGCCTTCCCATCTCTAGCTGTGGCATAATAAACCAGTCCTTAAGGCTTGGCCATTTTCCCCACAAGGCATTAGGGAAGAGGGACAGACACAGCAAAACAGTGTCTCCCCATGCCAACCCAGTGGAGGAGGTACAGAAAGACATGAAGATTGAAGAAACTGAAGGCAGCTGAGTGATCCAGCTGGACTAATAAGATTGCACTCTTTCTATCCGAATCTTAACACAATTCATCCACATCACTGATCCACAGAGTAGTCTCAGTTCCAGATGTGTCTGAAATCTTCTTTCACCTAAATCTGAAACTTAACTTTGGAGAATGGGAAGAGGACATGTATTTGCTCTCCCACTTAGCTACTAATTTGCTTTAAAGAGATCCTCACTAAACAAAGATGCGGTCCTTTATTTTGGTGTGAAATGAAACCCCTAGTGATTAAATGTATATATTCACAATTCACAAAGATGGGAGTCACCCATCTTTTTATTTTCTAAGAATGTTTTTGTGGCCCTAAAGCAGGAGTGTCAAATTCACGGCTGCATCACATGACACTTTTCCCCTCTTCGCTAAACTGGGTGTGGGCGTGGCCAGCACGTGACCACATCCAGCCTGCGCGGGACAGGAGTTTGACAGCCCTGCCCTAAAGCAATAATGGAAATATGGGAATACACTGGGAAAACAGATGTATTGCTTTATTTCATGTTAATTACCCATCAATTTCTCATTTTTTAATTAAAAGAGGCTTTAAAAATGAAAATATGGAAGGAATGTATCAGCACCCGGAGATGATGTGTTGTTGTTGTGTCAGGCACTAACCCTATGGCACTATCACACAATAATAGGTCAGTGTTAAACATAGCAATTAGCATGTTGTGTAAATAAGATAAATTTGGTTATTTTTACCCACCCTTACTTAAGTTTTTTAAGGAGTAGGGTGTCAAACTCGCCACATCATGTTGCTGTCACGTGATGTTTCATTGCGTTTTTCCCATTCGCGGAGCTGGGGTGGCCTTGGCCTACGCGTGACGCATCCAGCACATGGGCCAACACATAGGGTGTTGCTTCACCTTAACCATTTTGTTGGTTTGTAATTCAGTGTTTTGTATGGAAACCTAGAAAATGAGTTTGTGGAAATTCAGCCAATATCATTCGTTTAATTCTGTGGCTAAATATGGTCTGTGAATTCAGCCTTGTGGTATGTAAAACTATGGTTTACAGCTTAGCATATCTGAAGTCAGTCATTTTTTTTAAAGAAACCATGGTTAGGCCATCTGTGGCTTAGTTCAGTAAGTGAACTTAATTAGAAATGTCCAAACAAAAATACAAGGTGCTCTTACACCCACTCTTACTGACTTCAAAGGCCCAACACTACTACAGAGATATACATTCATAGTTAGCCCACTTTCCTTGCAAGAACTCAGCAAATAAATATATGGCCAGGTTACCTGCTGTACTGACTCTGCTCCATTACACCAGTTCATCCCACCTGGTCAGGCAGGAAGAGTACAGGTAATCCTCGACTTACAACCACAACATAGCTCAAAATTTCTATTGCTAAGCAAGATAGTTGTTAAATGAGTTTTGTCCTCCGTGGACGTCGCCATTTTGGATTTTACACCTGCGCAGAAGCTATTTTTTTATTGCTGCACACGCACTCGAGGCGCGACTGAGCGAACCGGCAGTAAGAAGATTCAGAACCCACCTCTGACTGTTACTATAGTGTAAAATGCAATGTTAATTTCTCTTCGATTAAGGTATCAGCAAAATCATTTCTTTTGGCCATTCACCAGTCAAGTTCGGGAATAATTGCAGTGTGTAAGTCATTGTTGTAGTATCAATGGCCTCCCCTGGGCGCTGGGCGCATGTGTGCTAGAACAAAGGCAAGGATGCTTCTCTTCTACTCAGGAAGAGGGAGATCAATCAAACCATGTTCTGCCTTACTGATGTGGAGCAATCTAAGAAAATTAATAGCGGTTGCCGCACAGCAGGGGTGGCTGAATTGCCCCCCCCGCGTTCCTTTTGTTTGCACTTGGGGATTGGTGTAAATAATGTACCCATCTGAATGATAGATGTGGAAGCTCCAGATTGTCAGCTTTGTTATGGATCAAGTGGCTTTGAATGGAACAGTGAAAAGACGAAAGACTGGCTCCAGACTGCGTCACTTGCAACCACCCATATATTTATTCGCTCCGAGGTGTTGTGAAAAAGCTCATTTTCAATTGGGCAAAAGGTTTATTTACTTTGTCACCAGCATAAAAAATTATAATTAATACATACCGTATTTTTCCAACTAACAGAGGGTGGAAATGTTGGTGCGACTTATACAGCCATTTTTTGGCCTCCTGAAGCCCCGCCCCTGCATCCCATTTTTGTGAAAAATGGGCCCGTTTTTCACAAAAACAGGGTGCATCGAGGGCTTGAGAGGCCCTCAAAGTGCTTCTGAGGGCTGGGGGTAGGCACAAACTCCCGTTTTTACAAAAAATGGGCACAAAATGCCCTGTTTTTCGTAAAATGTGTGGGAGTTTTTGCCTTCCCCCAACCCACAGAAGTACTCTGCAGGCTTCCCAAACTGTCTGCATGTCCCATTTTTTGCAAAAACGGGTGAAAAACGGGGTGCACAGAGGGTTTGGGAGGCCTGCATAATGCTCCTGGGGCCAGGAAGGACAAAAACTTTCTTTTCTTACTTACCTCTTTGAAATCTTGGTACGCCTTATACATTGGTGCATCTTATAGTCTGAAAATTATGGTAATTTGTCCCACACCAAGGAGGACAACAACAGCATGATGGCAAAGCATTCTTTCTGAAAGAGCTGGGAATAGCCATAGGTTATTGATCTTGTTCTCGTAAATTAATGAAATCAAATTAACAAAGAACAATGGGACCGTGTGCAAAGGCTGCATGCACACCAAACTCCAGCATTTACACTTTCCGATCTGAAATGTCAGGATTATACCTTGTCTCACCTGCCCTCTACACCACCACGGGTGGCAATCCTTTGGGCAGCATATGTCACTGTAAAAGTGATACCTATTAATGTTCGTACATATAATCCTGAAGATCTTGCAACGTTCAAGTCTTATTCAATTTCCTGCTGTTGTGAAATTGACGTTTAATGAAATAATTATACCTCTGACTTAACACTTGGAGTTCTTTGGGTAGCAAGGCATCTGTGGAGATTGTACTGTTGACTCCTGCTCCATAATACTGGAATAAACGATACAATCAAGCTGACAGGTTCAGGATGGCTAGCAGATTTATTTATACGTACAAAATAATATAGCTCAAAACAAAAACAACCCAAATATATCCTTTTCTGCCATGGTTTAGAAGAACTGTGAAGGCTTTTGGCAAGGAAGAATGAGACGACTTCATCTTACTTGTTATCTTTTATGTTTAATGTCTACTTTTATTTGCTTCATCATTGTGAGCTGCCCAGAGTTGTTGAGAATTGGGCAGCATATGCATCTAATTAAGGTTGGTCAGCCTTTATGTGTGTTTACACTGGATTTGGCATTTTTATCCATCTATTCAGTCCTTCCCAAAGTAACCCTAATCCTAGCCCTTTCCAAGGATGTGAGATAGGCAAATGTTTCTTGATGATACTCAATGTATCATGGCAGGAAATATAAGCTGTTTCAAGTAAAGCTGCCTTTTGTAGTTGACTGATGGGGATTTTGTCAATGCTGATGTTGTTCTAGTGGTGCTCCAGATGTTTTTGGGTTGCATCCACTACAGATCAGGGGTGGGTTCTAACATACCTCGCTGGCGGTTTGCTGCCTCACACGCTGCGTGGGCACGCCCTGCGCGCACACATGCGCAGTAGAAAAAAGCCCTGAAAAATCATCCCCCCAAAAAGGCCAAAAACAAGATGGCGACGCATGCGCAGTGCCGGAAACATTTTTTTAAAAATCCAAAAGAAAGATGGCAGCGCCCACGGAGCAGCAAAACCGGCTCCGTGACGTCACCAGTGGCCTACTCGGTAGAACCGATCCGAACCAGTAGGAACCCATCTCTGCTACAGATACTATCTTTGCTTTCTTTTGCCACAGTTGTTCTAGTTGTAGGTCTTTGTATTTTGTGATTTTTCTCTGCAGTTCTCTTTTTTTTTCTCTTCTGCTGTCTCCAGGTTCTGCAGTGTCCACTATCCAGGCTTTTTTCTTTTTTTAAATCAACAATTGTTATGTCTAGGGTCTTAGGTTGTCTGCTTGGATTCTAAACTCCCAGGACACTTTTGCTTGTTCCTTTTCTATTACTTTGTCTATTTCATGATCCCACCAGTTCTTGCTTGCAGTATTTCTTGCAGATATTCCAATGCGCTGTTGTCATGAGCTGTGTGTAGGTCAACTGATGCTATTTTGTCACGAGTTGTGTGTAATCGGTCTGTGCAATCTTCTTGCAAAAGCTAACTAGGTGGTTTCACTGTTTACTCAGCTTCTTCATATTATAGGGCTTACTTTGCAGCCTATGTAGTGAGGAGGGTTTTCTTTCTGACTCTTTCTCTGCTCATTATGCAGCTGTATGGTTTATCTCCCCTGATCTGAGTGTTCCCTAGACAGCATGACTTTCCCGTCTCCCAAAGTCATTTTCACATACCATTAAATGTTTTGTGAGATGGGCAGCCATATAAATGGAAAAACAAACAAACAATTAAATAAAAGGTGAGCTGCTGGGAAACATCCAATGAAATAGAGCAAATGGTTTCCATTGCTGTTTAGCAACAAAATATACTACCGGTATCAGGACTATTTGTGGATGAAAGAAGAAAGCAATGAGTTCTTCCACTTTCACCAGTTTATTGTGAACCAAATAAAGGTGGAGGTGCACAGGCATTTATCTATGTACTTATTCATACATTGTAGAAATTTCACACTAAGTCTTGGATTCAATTCCCAGCATCTAAAGTTAGAAAAGCCAGTGAGGGAATCAATTATTTTGAAGGACAGTTGCCATTTAAGAGCAGATTAATATTAAATTAAATGGTCAGATAATCTGGCTGGGTCATAATGGGGTTGTTGTCCTATGATCAGTGTGTGATTCAGACTTTCTTGCTGTGTGATGTAAACAAAGTTTTGATTGATTATATATTTGGGGTCACGTCAGATATCATTCTTCAAAACACCAAGTCTTTCATAATAATTGCAATATGAATTTAAGGAAAAGGATAAATAGATATGGTGATCCTAAAAAGAAGTAGTATTCCCAGTATCCTTTGAATTTCAGAGTTCAAGGGAGCAGAGAAAACGGGACAGAGAAATAAAAACTGCTGCAATTACCGTACTTTTTACAAACCTTCTTAATAACAACTATTCCATCAACATATTAATTGAGGGGCCTATTGGGGAAGACTACCAGTGCTTTTGAACATTGTTGGACCTGAAAGGGATACCAGGTTGACTGCTCTGAATTCAAATGCATTTTGGCTATGGTGACAGGATAACTCCCTGTCTACTGTGCCAGGACCCACTCATTCTTTGGCTCAAATGAACACTTTTGTCCAAAACCTACATAAAGACTGAACTCTGTGATGTCACAGAAGTCCATGACACCAAGTATGAGGATGTGAGCAAATCCCCTCTTTGAAGTGTTAAAGCGGCAGTGTTCTCTTGAAGACGTCACATAGCTGCTTTAAAGAGCCTTTTCAGGTTGTCTGCTGCGGGCTAATTATTTTGCTGGCATTACAAGCAAAGCCGCTTTGTGTGCACATACATGAGATATTCAGGGGAAAGCTTTCACAATAGCAGTACTGAATCTTTTAGAGCAGTGTTTCTCAAACTTGGCAGCTTTAAGATGCATAGACTTCAAGAATTCTGAGGTTAAGAAACATTTTGTTAATTATTGTGAAGTGCCCCTTTCAAAACAACTTACATAGCTTTATATACATACAAAATGCTGGAAAATCCTCCCACCCACCCCCAACCTCAGGCAGCATCCCACTTATAAAAACTGCTACAATCATACCATACAGCTATATCTGATATTCAATTACTTGGGCAACTGAACTCAATCCATTTTCCCTCCTGGAAGTCCTTTATTCTCCATTGAGTCAACGAGAGAATCCAGGATGGGGTCACTCTAGTCTCGTAGCTCTATTGACTGAGTTGAAATCTTGAGGCCAATCAGTGGAGACAGGGTTTTTACTCTATTTTGTTCGTCATTCCTAAGGTTTCGGGGGGATGGAGAGCAATCTTCGATCTTAAAACGTCTCAACAGACATTTAGTCTACAGGAGATTCAAGATGCACTCCCTTCACTCTTTTTTGGGAGGTATCAGGAAAGGAGACTTCTTGACCTCCATTGACTTGACGGAGGCCTATCTCCATGTCCCTAGCCACAGACAGTTTCTTAGATTTTGCTATGCAGGGCAGCATTTCCAGTATGCAGCCCTCCCGTTCGGCTTCTCCTCAGCCCTACGGGTGTTCACTAAGATTATGGTGGCTCTGGCAGCTCACCTCAGAGCCTACCCCATTCATATTCAATGCTACTTGGACGACTTACTCATCCAAGCGACATCCCACCTTCGGGCGGAGCGGGACCTGTAAACAACAATATGGATCCTTAAGGATCACAGATTTTTGGTCAACCTAGATAAATGCCATTTGGTACCCACGACAAGGCTATTGCACTTGGAGGCGATCATAAATACCGTATCGGGGCAGGTCTCTTTATCCCCGGAGCGTCAGGATAGCATTAGGGCCTTAATAGGCCAGATAAGGACTGTTAGGGTGACGCAGCTGGCAGTCCTATCCCAAACTCCTGGGAAAGATGATTTCTTGTATTGCCATTGTGCCCTGGGCTCGTTTCCATGCCAGGCCTATTCAATGGTTTCTGCTTCCTTTCCAGAGAACGAATTGCGGTACCTCGATGACAAAGGTTTGAGTATCAGCGGAGGTGCTACGGTCGTTCCACTGGTGGAGATCCCGAGCCATCACTCGAGGCTGTTGTTTCAGGGAGCAGAACAGACTGACAATCACAACAGACACCAGTCTTTTCAGCTGGGGGCCCCACTTTGGGTCCCAGGTGGCTCAGGGAAGGTGGACGCAGAGGGAGCTCCAGCACAAGATAAATTGGCTGGAGCTCAGAGCAGCCTGCTTGGCTCTCCTGGTGTTCAAGGAAGGTATTTCGGGCCATCACATCCTCCTGCTCACGGACAATGTGGCCACCAAGGCCCATGTCAATCAGCAGGGAGGGACCCGGTCGAAATCCCTCATGAAGGAAGCGAAGGCTCTGTGCAGATGGGCGGAAAGGCACCTTCTGTCATTACAGGCGGAGTACATCAAGGGGGTGGCCAATGTTCAGGTGGACTGGTTGAGCAGGGCCACAGTGGACCAGTCAGAGTGGCACCTGCATCCCAATCTGTTTACGGAGTTATCAGATCGGTTTGGCATACCGATTATAGATATCTTTGCCTCTCCAGCCAACACCCAAGTTCCAAGGTTCTTTGCCAGGTTCCCGACACCGGGGGCAGAAGGGGTGTACCCCCTACGCTGTCCGTGGCCACAGGGCCTGCTCTATGCCTTCCTCCCTCTTCCTCTGATCCCAGGGGTGATTCAGAAGGTGATATCGGAAGGGGCGGAAATTGTGTTGGTGGCCCCATACTGCCCCAGAAGGCCGTGGTTTGCCGATCTGGTGGATCTATCGAACACCACCCCATGGAGGATTCCCACAGGGAGGGTCTCCCTCAGTCAGGGAGACATACTTCATCCGGAGTGGCTAAACCTGACCATTTGGCAGTTGAGCAGGAGATTTTAGCCAAAGAGAGGTTCTTCAGTAAGGAGATTCAGACAATGCAGGCAGCCAGGAGACCATCTACGACGCGTATTTAAGATGCCACCTGGAAGATTTTTTGCTCATGGTGCACCAAGAGACGGATTGACCAGTTCTCAGTTTTGGTGGTGGAAGTCATAGAGTTTTTGCAGGAAGGATTGGATAGAGGTCTATCCCCAAACACCTTGAGGCATCAGATTGCAGCCCTGGCTTCGGTTTTAAAATTCGGGGACCTGGGTTCCGTCGGACACCACCCCAGGATCAGAACTTTCCTTCGGGGTGCTTTCAATTTGAGGCCACCGGTGGTGCACCACTACCCCACCTGTCATTTGACCAAGGTGTTGCAGGCCCTCACCAAATCCCCGTTTGATCCTTTGAGAGGCCAGCTTACATCTCCTCACATATAAGGTGACCTTCCTGGTGGCCTTTTATGTCCGCCAGGCAGATATTGGAATTGGCGGCCTTATCAGTAAGGAAGGACCTGTGCGTGTTTCACCAGAACAGGGTGGTTCTACGACTGGATCCGACCTTTCTCCTAAAGGTCAATTTATTTCACAGGTTGCAAGAATTAATTCTACTGGATTTCTGTCCTAACCCCAGGCATGACTTGGAGAGACTTAGACTTCAGACGAGCTCTCCATATTTATGTTTCCAGGACTGCTTCACTCAGGAGGTCGGAGGCGCTGTTTGTATCATTTCAGCCGGCCACCCTGGGCCACAAGGTGACTATCCACGGTGGCCCGATGGCTCAGGGCTTGTATCTCTAGAGCTTATGAGCTCCAGGCACTCCCGGTACCCAGAGGGATCACAGCACTTTCCGCCAGGAGTATAGCCACATCTGCAGCCTGAGCGAAACAGGCTTCGGTGAAGGTTTGTCGGGCAGCGACATAGGTGTCTCTGCCTCCATTCATAAGACACTATAAGTTGGGTATGTTTGCCTCGGTGGACTCTGCCTTTAGCAGGCAGGTCCTCCAACAGGTATACGAGGATGAAGGGACTAACAACTAGATCAGTCCCCACCCTTAGGACAGCCAAGCTTTGGTATGTCCCATCCTGGATTCTCCCATTGACTCAATGGAGAATGGGGATTGGTCTTACCTGAGACGCCCTTTCTCTTGGAAGTCGATGGGAGAATCCAGCCCCAGCCCCACCCCAGTGGATGGTCTGGTCGTGAGCCGGGAGGGTGGTGGGGTGGAGGAGGTTTGCTTGGACTAGGTTAAGTCTTTCAGTGTTGCTTCGTCTTTGTTTTCAACTGGAGAAGGAGGTCAGGGAGGCGTAGCCTCAAGATTTCAACTCAGTCAATAGAGCTACGAGACTAGAGTGACCCCATCCTGGATTCTCCTGTCGACCTCCAAGAGAAAGGGCGTCTCAGGTAAGACCAACGCCCATTCTTGAATACCTGAAGGACAAAAATGACTGAACGATGAGGGGGAAAGCCAAGAAGACATTTTACAGCCTTGGCTTTTACCTTACATTACCTGACTATTTCACCAGCAGAACTTTTTGAAGCCCATCCAATGTTTTCCAACAGTTCAGCAATGGCTTAATTAATTCCCAGATACATCATTTAAGATCAATTGAGATTGGACAAGAAAAACCATAGTTAGCATCTCCATTTTCATATGACCACGAGGGAAAGCTTATCTCTATGCACTATTTAACAGCTAAGTAAATATATGTAGACAGGAGTGCTTGTTATCTTCTCCATTGTGCATTGTTTCAACTAATTCCTAGCCTGTATTTGCTGATTTCATCATGTTCAGCTGGGATACAGTGACATTTCTGAGAAGTGCCAGCTCATGCTGTTATGTTTCACTGCTAAAACAGTTCAAAAGAATCAAGGAGAAGGGTCAGGAAAGTTGCTTTCAATGAATGACAAAGATTCTGACCTTTTGTCTAATAAATAGGGGATAATTTTAATCAGAATCAATGAATCTGGGCACTCCCTAAGTTGCAGCTCAACTTATCCCTGGATGTATTGATTGTGGGGGAAGAGTTGACTTCAGAGCGTCTGATTCAGTTTGATTGATATAGTAGGTATTCCAAATGTTCCTTTCAAAAATGTATTTCTTAAGCAAATGCACATTAAGCAATATTGCTTCTAATTCAGATTTTTTTATTGGCACCTCAATTACTTTTCCTTTAAAGAACATCACTAAGGAAAAAAATGATTTTATCACAGCATAGAACCCTTTCCACTTTATCATCACAAGAAATGATATATTTAAGAGATACAGATATGCCAGCTGAAACATCTGGAAACTTATTGCACTTGGAATATTATGAGTAGCTGTGCACCCTGCTTCTGAGGAATAGTAAGATAGAACTGGAGAAAAGCTAACACAATGGTAGGGGAATTGGAAGCAACACGACAGTTTGAGGGGCAAAACACAAATCACAGTAAGAGGGGGTAACCACAGCATATAACATTGGGCATAGCATGAATGAAGCATAGATAAATGTTTCTCTCTGCCACATACATTAGCAGAAGGCAGAGCTACTATGATTAGTGGGAAATTGAAGGCAAATAGTGATTGGGTTCACACCAGGGGTGAAATCCTACCGGTTCTATAGAGTAGGTTGCAAGCAGCTGGTGACATCATAGAACCGGTTCTCTCCAAAT
>JANHFT010002310.1:389736-402242 GCA_032467955.1 Pseudoxenodon macrops | reverse complement strand
CAGGCTTTTGAGCGCATGCACTAAAATAAGCCGTTCCCCAAAATTAAGCCCTCCCTGAAACACAGCAGCAGCCATGAGGTGACCACGCTCGCCGTCTCCTGCAGCTCAAAAATAATAAAACCTCCCCAAAAATAAGGCCAAGTGCTTATTTCAGTGGTCAAAAGAAAATAAGACCCTATTTTATTTTCAGGGAAATACGTGTAGTGCAGAAATTAGAGTCATCAATGCCACTGGTAACAGTGTACAAATGTGTCCTTTTGGGTCTTCCTCAACTATACTCCTGCCCATGGACAAGACTGAGTTGCAAACTTTATGGTACCTGACTTAGTTCTTCTAACTCTTCTAACATTGTGAGTGAATCTTTCCTTGGCACTGCTCTCTACATTATCTTGGCATCTTTTATGACTGCAATACTAAATTTTATCAATCACAATTTTGATAAAATGAATAATGAAAATTATTCCAAATAGTAGCAATTTGCTTCATAAATTGAAGTAATCCCTAGTAAATAGAATTCTATTGTTAACATAAAACATTATTTAATATTATATTTTTCCTGATCAAAGAAATTTGAAGGATTTTATAACACCTACCGCTACATATTTGGTGTGTACCAAGTACCTTATACTATTTATACAAAGCCAACAATAACTAATTGCATGCCATCAAGTCAGTATTAACCCTTTAGCAAACACGTAGACAGATTCTCTCTAGGATGACCTATTGCCAACCTGGCCTTGAGATCTTTCAGGCACCCATTCATACCATAGCGATTGAGAAGCCTACATGTTCTGCATAAGAAGCAATCAATAAGCACCTAGATCTTTGGTCCTTGAAATCTTTCAGGGCACCCATTCATACCATAGCGATTGTTCTGCATAAGAAGCAACCAATAAGAAGCAATCAATAAGCACCTAGACCTTTGGTCCTTGAGATCTTTCAGGGCACCCATTCATACCATAGCGATTGAGAAGCCTACATGTTCTGCATAAGAAGCAAACAATAAGCACCTAGATCTTTGGTCCATTTCAATCTTAGTTAAATTCAGTCAGTAATCTTTTAAAATCAGATCACCACAGATCCTTTAACATGGGTGGGCACTCCAGACTACTTCTGAACTACAACTCTAATATCCCTCCTCAGGTATGTTTGCATATCTATAATAGCAAAGTACTTCATAGTTTAGCACTGTAACTTAACCACTGAGACTTGTTCAAGAAACTATAATAAAAATGCATAATACAATTTTTGCAGAACAATTGTGGAATAAGATTCAATATGTAATGGAATGGAATACTTTTTCTATCATCTATGATAAGTATGAAAGGCTTCTATTTTTATTCCAGTAAGGAAGACCAAAGAGTTTTCTGTAGACCTTAGATGGCAGGGAAAGCCAAGCTTCCAGAAGTTGAGAGGTGACAAACATTATTAAAAAATAGTTCCGTAAGCAATAAATACAGGTGTAAATACAAGTTCTACAGAAGACACTCCTTCTTAGGAAAAATCCTGCAATTGGAAGAAAAGGAGCAGGTACCTTTCATTCCTAGTAGAAAAAGGAATTTCATAATAAAGTTGCTGTACAATTTTCCTACTTAAAGAAAGATATCCTTATCTGAATTTAGAATGGTCCCCAAAAGGGTTTGAATGACTCACTGAGCAAACTTACAAAGTACTACTTATTGCAAAGCTCTTCTCCTGAAGGAAATGTCAACTCTGATTTGTGAGTTAAAAGAGCTGCACTCTTCTTCCCTTGTAAGACACCATGTATTTACCTCACAAAGCTCAGTCTATTTGAAGACCATGTTGCTGCCATGCATATAACACTGAAGGGACATTAGTAGAGAAGGTAGCCAAACTGCTAGCAAGATGTACTGAAGAGTAGATGAACCAGACAATCTAATTGTAGGCTTCCATGTACTGGGCTAGTCAATGAACAAGTTGAAAGAGACTTTGACATGTTTTACTGAGTGATGAAAGATGTGACTCTGATTGTTCTAACATTGTTGAGGTCTCCCTCATGAGTTTAACTCAGAATTGCAGAGTGCTAGCCTAATTACTTTGAGTTCCAAGAAGTCTATAAGATTTTATTGAATCCAACAACATCCAATGCAAAAGTCTCCTAAGCCCCGAAGGCTGGCATTGGCAACTATGATGGGTGAAAAAAGAACTTTCAAAGCAATGCACCCTTTTCAAGGGCCTTGAAAGACTTTCAAATGCGGTCTCAGTGGAATAATTGACTTGGTCCCCTGTTGCTTCTCCTCTCAAGAAGGAAAATGATGCCTACTATAGGGAGTATAAGTGAGCCCTGGCCCATGGAACTGAGCTTTAGAGATGACCTAGGGCTGCTGAATTTCAACCATTTGGCATGCATCACTGACCTGATTAATTCCTGTAAGGGAGGAGGGCCAAGCCTGCCAGAATAGTTCAGCTTTGTTTCCAGAAGCTGCAGGCATTAAGCGGGGGCATCTGCCTCTTCTCCCAGTTGATGCAGAAGCCAAGGTATGATAGGCAACAGACTATCTTGCTCACTCTGTTAAAGAATGGGAACAGAGGAGAAGGTAATCTAAATAGCAGTAGGTATGAATTTTGTCCTAAGAGAACACTACATGTGCTACAAGGATCTTTATGTTGCCATGTCAAATGGGAGAGACGTGTATTGAGAATGATGGCCCAGTTGAAATCTCAAAAACCTCCAGTAGATGGGGAAATGAACATGCAAACAAGGTTCTTGGAAATAAAAGAAGGCTAGCCAAAAGAATGGAATTTTGGGTTGCCACATGAAACGTATTGCCAGTGGGAATGATTCTATGATTTTGATAGCAAACAGCTGGTAGATGGCTTGAAGTAGGTGCTTTGTTTTCTGGAATTTCAGAGAAGAACTTCATTAGCTATGTCATGTACGAAACACCCAGGTGCCTGAATATTAGAACACTAGCACTAGGCAAATAAGCAAAGCCTGCCCATCCCCAGATTCATTGATGATCTTGATACATGGTGTCCATTTATAAAGAGTGACCCTTAGATTCCTGCAGCTGATAATCTGACTCATGGATCAATTATGGATCCTTGTGTAACTTTGGTTTTGGATAGGAAATAAAAGGAAGTGACCTTAGGCTAAGCAAGTTGCTATCCACTCTTCTTGTGGAAATAGCTGGAATGGCTTCCTTATTGTCCTTGTTTTCAGCCAACAAATAATCTAATGATTTTCAACAGCATTTTTCACCAAAAATGCTGAAAGTTAACAGCAACTTGGATTTATTGCTTATTATTTGATTTACACCTTGTCTTTCTCCTGTGGAAAGCACACGAGGAAGCTAACAAAAGTTAAAACAAAAACAGAATATAGAAATTTAACAAACTGATTCAGAAAACAATGAAATAACAAACTTGTCTAATAAATCAAAGTGCTGGTAGACTGTGTGCCAAAAAGACGAGTCTCTTCAAGATGGCCTCTCTATCGATCTTAATAATCAGGCAGATTAATAACCAGAGGTCTAGTCTGCCTTGGTGACCCTGCTCAACACATTTGCAGAGGAAATATTTGCTGCAGGGTTTGAGGCTACAGGAAATACTTCAGCCACCCTTGGAACTAAAAGCAGACCATCCAGGAAATCTGTGCCCACACTCTTACAAAACGCTTCCTTCTCCACTGGCTGTGAAACCTCTGATCTCTTTGAAAGCTTTTTAGGGATGAAAAAGTGAAATCCCCAAATTACAGTAGTCCACACCGGCAGCTCTGCTGATCTGTTTTGAAAGGATTTTTCTTTCCTGGACTTCAAGATACTGCACGCCTTTTTCTTCTGGGTGTCTTCAAAGATGGCTGTTACCATGTGCTTGACTTTCTGGCCAATTTGTTAGGGGGGGTCTCAATTCCCCTAAGAGAATGAAAATATATCACTTCCTTAAGAGGGGTGAGCAAACTACCACCTCTGCATAATTGTTAAAAATACTTTGGGCAAGATGGAAGGAGACCTACCTGGAAAGGCCATCAGGTCACCTGAAGAAGTCATAGTTTGGAAAGTCAGTCCCAGAGAATGGTGACCCCCCCTAACCACTGAAATATCTCCTGATATGTCCAAGAAAAGTGATGGACATTTTTCTGATCTATCATAAAAAGTAATAAAGTAATAATCGAAAAATGTAGAAAGCAATGAAGTCAAGTGATATAGGATAAAGCTCTTGTAATGAGCTGGTTACTACAGCAAGCAGGACCAAGGAAGTGGCTGGGAAGTTATTACACTAAAGCAAGAGAAGAAGCATCCAAGGACACGCTCACCCATAATAGGAACCAAAATTATGATATGCAATAATGTTGATTTTTACTCTTTCAGGTTACAAGATTCGAGAAGCCAATTAGCAAAAGAAGTCAAAAGCTTCCATAAAAGTTCCCTTCAAATTAGATAGCGGCAACAATCCTAACTCCCACTGCTTTTAGATCAGACCTTAGAAGATAGCCTGTATAAAATAGCCTGATATGAGGAACATCAAGAAATATTATGACTCAACATGTCTGCCTCTACTCCAGTTTTACAAAGACTCAGGGCTGAGGAAATCTATCCAGGAGTTGCAGATGTGAGAAAAGTTTGAATTTTGAAGAACAATTGTTTCAAATCCTTTATTCAAAAAGGAAATATTACATGTACTTCTCCTTGAAGACTGCTTTCAACAGATATACCATTAAAGGCTCTTCTGCATCTAAAAATGTCAGCACAGACTTGGTTGACAATAGGAAAGAAAAACTCAAAATCTAATGTTTTAGCAAGGTCACTCAGTAAGTTCATTCTCAACTAGGCATGCTTTGTTTAATCTCTCAACCCATCTACCAACCATGCATATAAAAACTAATAGTTGACGACATGGAAAGTTATATTACACAAATAATGTTCTGGGAATGAATTAATGGTTCCGTCTGAATGCTTTTCAATCCTATGTTTTTTATTAGGATAAATTGTTTAAAAGGAAGTATGAATAAGATAATAAAGAATTTTACAAGCCTGAGCTGCTTATAAACACTAGCCAGCCTAAAACATTCATTGAACAACTCACTTATACACACACACACACACACAAATACAAATCTCTCACACACACATATATAAATAAAAACCACTCAGGTACCTATTCTGTTTTCTCATAATTGCTTTTGCAGCAACACTACAAGATCTTACAATGTTATTCACAGCCTCAGAAGTTCATACTTCTGCTCATCTCATTGAGAAAATTGATAGCAGAAACAGATACATGGAAAACCTATTTGGGGAACACTTTACGTTCCTGTTAAACTCTCTTTATCTTAAGTTAGAGTTCTTTGTATAAAGGAATTACAAAAGTGATTTTATCAGACGGCAAGAGCTCTGCATGCCCCCCAAAACTCAAAATTCCAGAGCTAGAACTGCAAAGGTAAATAAAAGTGGCCACCCCGTGTGAGTCCCACAGCAGCTTTTGTTACAGCTGAACCAAACAAGCCTTCTGTCTCCTGGTTCAATCCCTAGTATGCACTTCCATGCCAAACTAGGAAAAAGAGGAAGAGAAGGAAGAGGTTGTGTGTCTCATCAACCTTGGCTATCCACAAGTTATTGACTCTGTGACCAGATACTAAATTCAATGTATCTTTTTTATTCAAGTTCCACTGAAGTGACAAGCCAGTGATGGAAGAGACAAAAATAAAAGGAGAAAAACATAAATGAATGAATGATGATTGGCATCGTGGGATTCCAAACTGTACCATCATTTCTGCTTTTGCACCCATAGGTTTTGGGAGGGAGTACTGTAGGTACAGATAGCTATCTGGAAAACCTGTTGCAAGTCTGCTAAGGACATAAGGTCAATGGTAACGGAATAGGACAATTCGCCATGGCCAACTCACTGTGGCCAACTCACCACAATATAACTTGCCATGGGACAGTTCAACAAATGAAGAAGTTAAATTAATTTTGACTGAACCATGGCCAATAATAATAATAATAAAGAAGGTCAATCTAGAAAGAGTTATGTGGCCACCAATAATAAAAGTACCTGGATGAAACAATTAATACAGCATTGAATTATCCTACAGTGAGTTGTCCCGTGGTGAGTTGGCTGTGGCAAATGGACATGCCGAGTTGTCCCAGACCTCACTGACAAGAACTTGGTGTAACCGATTCATTAGAAAGGGAATACCAATAGCTTTTTACAGTGGATGAGGCTGCTGCTGCTCAGCCTGGTATTGTACTGCCATATCCAGACCATGTAATGTTGTTCTACATCAAATTAAACCTTAGTAAACATAGCCTATTTATTTTCATTAAACAGAGACTGAAATCCTAAATTATTGTTATCTGCAGCAAAATGTGCCATACCTGCTCGGAGGGGACAGCCTGCAGTTTCTGAATTTCCAACTGAAAAGTTTTGTTTTGATCCTTTAGATCCTAGAATGTAATTGTCAGATCATACTGTTAATCTGGAATTACAAACTTGGGGATAGTTCTTATCATTTTTTAAAAAGAGGAATAGCAAGAACATATGAAGAAATGTTAAGTGATTCCTACTGGAACTGACTTCTATTTCTGTCTTGAAAAGGTAAATTTGGGGGAAAGACACACCCAGAGACACAGCTCTTTATATGCAAAACCCTCCTTTTTTATTCTCTAAACGTGGTTTAATTTATCCTTAATCTGATGATTTTAGGATTACAATTTTCAAAAGTTCCAGATGGAATGGTCATTGGCAAGTAATTTCAAAGTGGGATTTTTAAAAGAAAATGAACATAGTAACTGCAATTTAGCAGCAGTTAATCAACAAGATGGAAAATTGCCAAAATGTGGGGGAATAATTAAATAAATAATGAAAACATGAAAGGGGCAAAATAAGGTCCAAACTGCTTCACAAAGGGTAAGGACAGCCATCCTGGACTTTTCTAGATATTTCAATTCCCATAAACCACAAATTTGGCTAATTTGAGAAGCACAGAACATTTATTGTATGACACATTCACATCCCATTTTGATTAAAACACAGGAGATAAAAATACAAAATATATATAATTTTAAAAATTATAACCAGGAAGCATAGAGTAAAGGCATCAGAATGCCTGCTCCTGGTTCAGGAACAGGGAAGAAACAAAGAAAACTAAAGCTGAAGAAAAGCCAGCGTTTAATAACATTGTCACAATCATAAACTTTTGGGCCATAGACAATAATCCAGACCGAGACCACATTTCAGAATGGATTCCTTAGGTATTTTGATGGGAGTATGTAATATTCCCCACAATTTAGAGTCTTAGAGCCCATCAGTGCATAAAATAATTTAATTTTGGCTTTCCCGTTTCATTGTTTCCTATTCCTACTGTCAAGGGGTTGCTTGTCTTTTGTTCCACTGTAAGATTGTAAAATGTAATACCTGAAGTTCCTCCTTTGCATCTGAAGCTTTGGAGTAATGTCCTTGCAGCTGATCTTCCAGTGTCCTGATTTTGTCCTCTTTGACCTGCACACTGAAGGGGAGAAAAAGATTAAAGTAAGTTTCCTCCTTGCTCACAAGACCTTGCATGACACCCTCCCCATTCTGAACTCATGCATAATAATCACAGCATCGGTTTCTCAAGAAACAGCCTTCGTTGGTTTTTACCTTTTCTTTACCCGCTCCAGCTCACGAATGGCAACCACCTAGACGTAAAAAAAGATTAGTACAATTTTTAATGTCACATCACAACAAAATTCAGCAATTATACTCTCATCCATTTGTTTTTTAAAGGTCACATTTAGTTTCTGGTTCTGCTTTTCATTCTATGACAAGAAAAGGGACCACACCTATATTTCGCTTGGCTCTGAGAAAGGACATGTTTTCAAAGCATCCTGATCTAGCAAAAAAAAAAATTACTATCTTTAAGGTAATATCTTAACAAGTGGAAACACTCTAGAAGAAATGGCCATTTGTAAATTTTATTTACAACTATACATGAATAGATTTAAACATCTGTAGATTTGTAGGAATGAGATTGGCAAGTCAGGTATGTTTAAATCCACGTTCACTCATCTCAAGATGTGTATTCTTGATCTTAATGAAGGGACAAATGCAACTAGATCAGGGGTCCCCAACCTATGGTCCGCGACTCACTACCGGTCCGTGGGCTAATTGTCACTGGGCGTGTGAGGGGCTAGCCTCTGTGCGTGCACATGACCCTACTCACGCAAGCCTTCTTGCGGGTGTTCGTGGATTCACTCATGCTAACATCATAGCGGATGCTTGCGGCACCACTCATGTGAGTGTCGTGGGCTCTTGTGGAACTACTCATGTGAGCATTGTAGTGGGCTCTTGCGGCCCCTCCCACAAAATCATCCCCTCTTTCCCCCCTCTCCCCGCTCCAGGCCACCAACCTGGAAAGGTTGGGGAATTCTCATCTAGATGCGCTAGCTCACATATAAAGTTTTTGTTCTTTCAAATTGGAGGGGAAAGTTGTATACTGAGATTGGTAGAAGAAAAATACAGGTAGTCCTCGGTTTACAACCAAAACTGAACCCAAAATTTCTGTTGTTAAGTGAGACAATTGTTAAAGGGAGTAAAATAGAAGGGCTAAAATAGGAGAAGAATATATGTTCGCCATTCTGAGTTATTTATAAAAATAAAAATATTTTTAAAACTTAAATAATAAAAATATTAAAAAATACTACATTTGTACAGATAGCCCTCGACTTACAACAATTGAGCCCAACATTTCTCTTGCTAAGTGAAATAGTTGTTAAGTGAGTTTTGCCCCATTTTACAACTTTTCTTGCCACAGTTGTTAAGTGAATCACTGCACTTGTTAAGTGAGTAACACTGTTGTTAAGTGAATCTGGCTTCCCCATTGACTTTGCTTGCTAAAAGGGTGTAAAATGTGATCACATGACCTTGGGACACAGCAACAGACATAAGTACGAACCAGTTACCAAGCATCTGAATTTTGATCACATGATCATGGGGATGCTACAAAGATATAAGTGTGAAAAATTGTCATAAGTCACTTTTTTCAGTGTTGTTGTAAGTTTGAACAACTGTTGTAAGTCGAGGACCACTTGTAATCAAAGCAAGAAGAGGCTGGGGGGAAATCCAGGGAAGCAACAGAAGGCTATTGCTTCAGAAATCTATTTTTGTCTACCAAATAAGTAAACAAGTCTAGGCAGAAAACAATGTGATACAGAATTTTGTGGTGGGTTCATGTTTGTATGCAATACTGTAATGTATGTTTTCAAGTCACTTGGATTTTTTAAAAAACAGAAGTTCCTCTGAGTAGGAACAGAGCAATATTATCTTGTCTGCATGGAACCTTATACTTTACTTTTTCTTCTGCTGCAATTTCTTTTAAGATGCTATGTTTTTAACTACTCTGTATTCTTATTTCCCCCATTGCTGAATGTTTTCTCGCGATCACACTTAAAAGTTAAAAGGGATATTTTTTTCATTCTGCCTTTTCCTCTTTAAAATGAAGTTTGATTCTATTTATTTCTTTTGAGAGTAGACTCTCTCTCCAAATGGGACACCGAAGAAAGCGCTGATTTCCCTATCCATAAATCAGTGGTAATTGAAGCAGATTCTCTGTTTTCCCTTTTAATTTTAACAGAAAACCCACAGAAGTGAAACTTGTAGTGAAGGCATAGTGAGTTAAACATGTCTCTGTGGGAAGTGGAGACAACTGTGAAAAAGACTGAAGAACCAGTGAGTAGACTCAGTAAGGAAAAGATGAGAGATTGCCCCTATGTATTCCAGACAGCTGCTCCTCACAAGGGTAACAATCTACACAGTGAGCCTGAGCGCAGTACCTTTTAAAGGACACTATGTTCAGTAACCTTAATTCTAATTTTGGAAATTGCTTATTGCTTTATGAGCATATGCCACTACTTTAATATTAGTGGTCTAATTGTGCAGCTTCCAGAATAATCCTAATTTATTTCTTTGAGCCAATAGGACGGTGATTTTTCCAAAATCCTTCTGCTACCAAATAAACAATATTTAGCATTATTAATGGATTAGTCATCACCCTGACTGCCCAGAAAAAGACTACTTACCTGATCATTTGTGAGTGACTGCAACTTTTGTACTTCTGCTTTCAGAGACATGTTGATATTCTGCACAACCTGCAGAGGGGAGAATGAGCATACTTAGTTCTTCTATTTGACACACTGGATTAATGTTAAAAAAAAAACTTTCCTGCGCAATTTCAAAAAAGGCTAACAAAGATGGAAATCGGCAGAACAGACAACCGACTGTAAAACTTGACTTTACCCATTCTGAGGTCAGATTTACAAATGTAGAAGGATGAAATGGAAGAATGGACGATCGCCTCAGGCTACGATTGCCGTGAAATAACAGACACCTCAGATACTCCGCAGCTACAAAACTAGACATTCAGGCAACACATTTGAATTTTGTTGGATCTGCTTGCGCTACTGAATTTGCAGAGAACTGCTTTGCATTTTGGAGAACAAAGAATGGTATTTCTCCTCTGAACTTGGATAAGATCCAAGAGTGAGGCATTTATAGCATGATGGGGTAAAAAGAAAAATGTTTGTGAGATTTAAACTGGCTAGTTGCAGGCTCAAAAGATTTCTGAAGAAAACTGGCTTATGGATTATGCTGGTATCAATTCTCACTCTCCGTTCATGTAATCATGTTTCAGAGTCTATCTTGCCAATTTGTACTCATAATTGTAAAATGATATAAAGGAACAATTTAATAATTACCATCCTCTATATAAAAATGCTCTTAAATCTAAAGGTTAAGCATTTTCCTTCCCATCCATGCAGCATAATCTATCTTTCTGAGAGTTAGGAAGAGAAACTCCTGTAGCTTTAGAGTAATTTGCAATAACTGGGAATTGATCGGAAGCTGACTCTGCGCTTTCTAAGATCTACTGCATCTCTTAAACAGCTGAAGTTTTTACTGCTTTCATTATAGGCGCCTTCATGCTTGCATAGGCATATCCCTTCCCTCGAAGACAAGAAAGTAGAGAGTACTGAAGTCACAGAACTGAACTAGAGCAAGCAGATGTAGTGGTTATCAATTATTTGATGAGCAATGTCCTGCTGATAAATACAAGTATAGGACGAGAAAGAAGACAAAATCAAGGTAACTGCTATCATTGAAATTAGACAAGAAAGAGGAAATGACTAGTCCACTTTTTGTTTACACGAAATATGAACTACACCAACAGCAGCAGATATAATCACCTAACTAATACAACTTGACTGCTACCATTATTTATTGCCACAACTGAAAGATAACTCACTCCACCTTTTAACAAATAATATTTCACTGTACCATTAGATCTTCTTCCTTGCTGGTTAGTTTGATTCGTTCATTGGCTAAGGACTCCTCAGACTGATTTATTTGCTGGTCTTTTTCTGCAATTCTGTAAGCATTTTTTAAAAAATCAATATTTATTTATTTTTATTTATTTATTTATTTCATCAAGCATGTATTAGATAACAGATATAAGTATAAACATGATTATGAATAGATGAAATTGATATGAATAAAAGGGAACATTAGGACAGGGACAGTAGGCACCTTGGTGCGCTTATGCACTCCCCTTACAGATATAGTGATCTATAGTGACCTTCGTAAAAGGTAGGCACAATATTCTTTAAAGTTGTTGCAGTGGATTGTTCTATCAGTGTTTTAGAATATACCAGTAAGCAGACACTGGGCACTCTTGATGAAATGCAGTTTTTAAGGTTTCTATTATATTCTATTCATAATTCTGCAGATCAACTTGGGGTAAACAGGAAAAGGTAATATACTACTATAGTAATATAGTAACTAGCAACAATATATATAATAATATGTTTTCCATAAAGTAACATCAGCACTCAATTTCAAGATATAGTCATTTAAAGAGGCTTTAGAGCAGGGGTCCTTGGCCCACGGCCCACTCAGAACCAGGCTGTGCAAGCGGCAGGTGAGTGTGCACATGTGCACAGCTCTGCTTGTGCAAATGGAGTTGTGCACACTTACACATGGCTGCCACTCAGTCACTCACACAGAAATATCTCCTCCCCCCTCCCGGTCCACCAAGTTTGGGGATTGTTTCTTTAGAGCCACCTAGCAATAACATACTATTTAAGAGGGAAAGAAAGGAATACTTTCACTATTGTCACCAACTTGGATTCAAGACAGAACTCCATTATTGAGGATTTCATATAGTTTCCATCCAGTACATGTTTTATTTCCTTATGCTGAGTTGCGGATTGAGAAACTATGTTATCAGAGAGCCTAAAGTTCAATACATATTACAGCATGCTGGATGTTGGTTTTATTCTTCTCTCTGCTTTTGACCTTTGGCCTTTGTGTTCTGATATAGAGGTCAAAAATCAAGCTAGGTTGCAGCATTTAGTCTTATGTGACTAAACTTTCTTTAGAACTGTCTGACCTTAGCAATGCTAAATCAGGGCCACTACATTACCTAACCACAGCCTTATCAATGTAATGTTAACTATTATACTAAGGCAGATAGTAGCATTACATTCCTCCTGCCCTTTGCCCCCCCCCCCAAA
>JANHFT010002310.1:342931-358743 GCA_032467955.1 Pseudoxenodon macrops | reverse complement strand
TGGGAAACATCTCTCTCTCCCTCCCTCCCCCCTCTCTCTCCCCTTCTCTCTGTATCTCTCTGTCTCTGCCCTGGACGCTTCTCCATCCCCTGCTATCGCCCTTATCTTCTCAGGCCAGGCGAGAAGTGACTGGGAGGGGAGGACAAGTGGTGGGGCCAGCCAGTGGTGGGATCACCCAACAGGGAGCCACAGCAGAGGGCTCAAAGAGCCGCATGTCTCCAGAGCCGCAGGTTGCTGACACCTGGCTTAAATGAAACAAGTATAATTAATAAATACTCCCCCCTATATCTATTTCAGTTATGGGATGTTTAAATATAGGTAGTCCTTAGCTGACTTTAAAAAGCTTGTTTAGTGATAAAAATTAAAAACAGCACTGAAAAAAGTGATTTATGACTGACTGTTTATCACGCTTACAACAGTTGCAGCATCTCAATGGTCCCGTGATCAAAATTCAGACACTTGGCAACTGACTCATATTTATGACAGTTGCAATGTCCTGGGATCATGTGATTCCCTTTTACAACCTTCTGACAAGCAAAGTCAATGGATAAGCCAGATTCACTTAACAATAATGTTATCGGTACTAACTTACTTAACAACTGCTGCAAGAAAGGGGCAAAATAAAATAGGGCAAAACTCACTTAGCAACTGTAACAGAAATTTTAGGCTCAACTGTGGTCTAAGTCAAGAAGTCCCTGTTTCTGTGTTTCTACACAGAATATATGCAGTAGAAATAAGAGAATTTGGGTATGTGTGTTTGTGTGTGTATGTATATGTGTATGTGTCTATAACAGTAATTGTCCCAAGAGAGTTGAACTACTACTACTAGCAATCCCAGCATCCAGCTAATAATGAGTGCTACTGGGAAATGCAGTTCGGGAACAGCAGGCTGGCCAGGGGTTCTTCCATATCTGGGGGGAAGGGGTAGAATGACAAATATGGGAGAGGGGTTGAATCAGACCACACAATCAAAGTCTTGCTGACTGTTCTTACCAATTAATACTAATCAATGATCTCATTTAACAATTTGGCTAATCAAATATTGCAATCAAGACAAACACTTCAATGGTTATTTTGTAGGCATTCTTCAAATAAATGCTACTCTAAGCATTTGATTTGATAAAAAGATTACACCAAGCTGAAATTGCTATAGGTGAAGCTTACATCTTATTCCTATGAAGAATCAGACATTTTCAATAGCACATCTAAGAATCCACCGGTCTGGACACATCTTACATATAGAAGCTCTGTCAAGAATATTTCAGAGCTTTTAAGTCTACCTCTATTCCATGTGAGATTTTACCCCTTGACCCTTACATTACAAAATATTTCTGGATATTAAAAAGTAAAAACTACTTAGATTAAAAGGCTGAAATGTCAGTGTTGTTTGCATAGTAACTTTAAACTAATTAATTAATAATTAATATTTTTATAATTCAAGCAAACACATTTTAATTAAAAAATTACTGAGGTAAGATCAGCGGCCAATAAAATTTACAAATAAATAAATGAAGATCCTGCTGTAGAGAATCAAAATCCTCCTACGTTTTTCAGCCTATTATCAGGCTAAACTTTTCAGCAGATCCAAAATACCACTCAAAAGCCAGAAATCTCATGCATACTTCGTATGGAATTTCCTGCCATTAATCTTTGCAAAGTTTAGAGCACAATCCATCAGCATATTTATAATAGTATAATAAACACTACAGAATTTTATTCAGAAAGCATATAGACAGTGATGGCTAACCTTTTTGCCATCATGTGCCAAAAGGGGGAGTGCGGGGGATCAGGCGCACACGTGTCCACATCCATAATGCAATGTCCTTCCCGACGCATGTGTGCACAACCATCCCTCCACTGTTTCCTCACGCATGCGTGCAGGCCTCACTCCGGTTGGGCCGTTGGGCTGTTTTTCGCATACATAATAACCTCACCCCCACCCTCTGGAAGGGTGAAAATCAGCTGACATAGGGCAACACCTCGCTTGCCCTCAGATATGGCTCCACATGCCACCGGTGGCATGCGTGCCATAGGTCCCCCATCACAGATATAGACAATATTATAACATTGAAATTTTTTCTAAACACAAGGATTTGCACTGCACATTATTCAGGGACAACTTTGTCATTGCAACGAGACCACTAAGCATTTCTGTCCCTGAAGACTTGCCATACTACTAATAGATACAGAGGTTGTTTATTACAGTATATAACATCTTGTATTATAGAAATTTAATAAAAAATATTCTCATGATAAACAGGTAGATAGAAATAATTCAGCCTTTCCCAAATAAGTCTTGTCTAAAAAAAAGTTAGACTACCATTCCTGCTGTAGACCATACTATTTCAGAACAGAGGTTTTAACTAATGTATATGGAAACATCCGTTTGAAAAATCTGAATCTGAAATACAACTAATAAAAAGTCATTTGGGATTTCTTCATTCCACCTCCCCCAAAAGGTTTTGGAATGGAGAACGGCATTACAGAATACTCATAAGATCCATATTACAGGACAACCCCAAAGGAAGGAGAACCATATTACTTTTGTAAACTATAGCTCACCATTAAATGCATGGAATGGCTAACTCCTACATTAATTTACCGTAATTTGCCATTCCCTACATCTGACTCAAAGGAACCATGAATCAATGTGCACTGGTGCTATATTTCATAACAGTAACAAATACCAACAAAATAATTTAAATACTGAGAGGAGAGTTATTAAATGTATACACCACCCATCACACCGTTAGGCAGCAATCAATTTACATTAGCACAATCTCAGTTCCAAACTCAGGTTTAGTTGCCTTTGTGACTTGAAAGTCTTGCATTTTTTACATAGGCATTTCAGGGATCCTGTCTAAACTTCATTTTCTGAATAGATGTGGAGTGGGGTAGGGGAAAGGAGACAAAGAACATTATTATAAACTTTGCTTATTTAGGTAATAGGACTACCCAATCTGGCATTAGCTGCAAACCTAAGCAGATACTTAATTTGTGGTTCCATTGAAATCTGTTGTACAAACAAAAATATATATTTGGGACTGCTTCATTTGCTATTGTATTAACATAAAACTCTTTTCTTAATTCAATAAGGTTAGAGGCAGTTTCTTTTAAGGATATGCAAGCAAACAAATCCTTAGAACATTCTCAGCAAACTATCATTAAAGATCACAGAGAACCAATTTTATTACGCTGAATTATGATGATTAGAACATGACAAATACTATAGGAGTCTCATCATAGGCAGGCTTAAAAAGATGCACTGTTATAAAAACAGTTACACTCAGAATATATAATGGATATAATCCTTTGCTTCCCATCTGCCTTTAAAAAACATATGCAATAATTTTAAAAAGGGCAAGTGGTGCTGGTGCAATGAAAAGACAGTTTTCCTTTGTATACTGCAGTGCTAAATGTTGTCAATGAACCAGAATAATGAAAAGGGGGAGAATTGCACTAAAATGACAAAATTGTTTAAGCCATTACTTTTCTCTATTTCACAGTCATCTCCAAAGTCCAATAATATGTGCCTTTACTGACACCATATACTTTAGAAGACCAGAGAATACTGAACAATATCTGTGTGCATGTGTATTTAAACAATTACATTTTTTTTAAAGGAATGATTAAAATATATTAAAATACCATTCTTTTCCCTCGCATTTGCTATATTGACATTGAATCCTAATGGGTTGAACAAACTTATTATATTTCATCCATATCTGAGGGAGACTTGTCAAAGAATGTCTTAGAATTATAGTAACATTCAATCTATTTCATTATCTAATTTTGTCTGAACAACCCTCAAGCTGTTCAGGCATTCTGTATAACAGTTCAAGAAACAATGAACCACAGCATTAAAGAAAATCAATCTCAGCCCAATGCATTGCTAGAATCATTCCAAAGTATGAATTTTAAAAGAAAGGACTTAGTACAGTTCAAACACAATAATTGTGGATCAGTTTAGGATTCTAAAATCAATCTGACACAATACTCAGTAAGGGGTCATAGTTCAATATCTTGGTTTCCATTCCTGGCATTTCCAAGGAAGGCTATGAAAAGCCCTATCTTCCTATCTGAAAACTTGGAGATCAGTTTCCATTTAATATAATGTAGTCAATATTAACTACTATACACAGATTAACCATCTGACTCTGTGTAAACCAATTTCATACAAGTTCTAATCTTGCACATACAAAATTAAAATTCTTGCTTCACCATCAAAGAACACAAAACAGTTTGTACTTGGACATCACAGAAAACCATGATCAGTTTTAGATGCTTCCGATTTTCCTTTCATAGAAAAAATCAGAGTGAGCCTAACCAGGGGCTCATTCCAACTTATTCTATTAATGCTATGTGAAATTCAATGTTGCTTCAACCAGCCCTTTGTTTCCTTATCTATAATCAACCAAAAGGAATGCCTTAATAGGTTTTTTTTTTTAAACTATTAATGGGTTAAATATCCTCATATACATATGCTGAATGACAGTTCTTGGATTTCCCAAAAAAGCAGCTCAGACTTGGAAAGAGGAGGAGAAGTGAATGCACATAGGTTTTGTGCTGAATGGACTAGGTGTTTTTTTCCCCAGTTGGATATACAATACAGAGGTTTTCCTGTTCCCCACCCATGCCACACTTAAAATACATCAACTTGGAAGCAAGGCTGACTCAAGCCCAGATATATATGGTACATCCCGAACTGCAATTCGGACCCCTTCCCAAAGATTGCCTTCCCCTCCTTTTTCCCCTTCCAGCTCAGTCTCCTTGCACCCAATCCCTTGGGACACATTTTGACAGAGGTAAATCCCAACAGTCTTAAGAGGCAAGACTTTTACTTTGGCCCCTATACCTCTAATAGCTATAGAAGGGCAATCATTAACTTTGATTAAAATCAAGACACAAACATTAAAAAATAAAATAAACGGGAAGGAGAGAAAGGTGGTTCTCCTTAGTAGTTTCAGGAGAGAAAGGAATGCAAAGTCCTCATTATTCACCGCACCTTCACACTGTTTCCACAGAATTCAAAAGACGGGGGGGGGCTTTTAAGAGAGGTAGCGATAGGGAAAGGAGTCCTTTCTCCCTATTTCTGAAATAAATAAAAAAGATGTGTTCCAAAGACCCCGTACAAATTTAGGGTACTACTGCAAGGCTGTAAAGAGTTACTTACTCTCTCGATTCACTTCCTTCTTCCACAAAGGCCGTTCTCTTTCTAGGGAGCAGAAGCAGCGCTAGAGGAGGAGGAGAAAAAAAACCACAAGTCGGGGTGGGGTGGGGGGCTTCGGCGCCCCTTCCCCTGCCCTCACCCGCCCGCAAACAGGGCCTGCAGAGAACCTGAGGAGACTCCTCCACGCGGCCACCCTGAAACCCGTGGCTGGATGGCCCCGTCAGCCACTCCCCGCGTACCCCTCCCAGGCCTAGCGGGCCCAGGAATCCCGAGCAGCGGCCCAGTGCCACGGAAGCAGACCCATTAAGCGCTTCCACTTCCTCGCCCGGGCGCCGCCGCCGCCACTGCTGCTGCTGCTGCTTATGAAGCGGCTGCCCTCACAAGTCCCGAAAAAGGAACCAGAACAGGAGGAGATGGCGCCCGGCCGCCCGGAGCGACGTACCTGAGGAGGGCAGGAGCCTGGCAGCCGGCGGAAAGGGGAAGAAAAGCTGGTTGGAGGAGGAGGAGGAGGAGAAAAAGGAGCGGTGGCAGCGGCAGCGAAGCCAGCAACGAACAGGCGGCGACGGCTCCTCCTCACACGACGGGCCTTTCGAGGCGGAGAGGAGCCGGGGAGGGAGGGGGAGAGGCGGTACCGACACGTCCGCGGCGTCGGCCCGACCCGGCCCTTCATACATCCAGACAGTCATCCATCGCTTCCTCTCCCCGCCCCGCCGCCTGTTAAAGGGGCGAGCGACTCTCGCTCTCCCTCGCTCCCTGGAGCAAAGCCGGCGACTGTTGGCACTCTTATTCCCGCTGCCTGCGACTGACTAGAACAGCCAGCCCTCTTTGCGGAGGGGGAATCTCTGTACATCCTCAGAGGCACACGTATCCTTTCTCGCGATCTCCAGCCCAGATCTTGGCCATCTGTGGAGACCGTGAAGGAGAGGGCGCCTCTGAGAATGTGCGAAGTGCCTGCTTTCCACCCGCGCGATAGAGACGAGTGGGAACCAAGATTTGTAGTTAATTGCACTACTGCTGCCGTTGCAGCCTCCGCGCTTGCTATTGTAACGCGGGCATTTGTGTATTTATCGCTATTGGGATTTCTCCTGCAATTTTTCCATTCCGCTGACTTGTCAGTCAAACCAGCCCGCGGTGGTTTCTCCATGTGGCCAAGTACTTATTTTTTTCCAGGGTCCCTATCGCATGGCGAGAATCCTGTCTTTGTATAGGGCAGTCGCATAACGAGCACATTTTTCGGATATATGAACACGTGGAAGTGGGAGTTTTAATTTATTCAATTTATACAGCCCCTTCCGCCCCCATTTCACAGTTGTGACACTGGGCGGTTTATAATTAAACGGGCATGAAATCCCACTTCCTCCATCAGAAATAAGGAAGGCCCAAATACAGCAGACTAGGAGCCCAAATAACCAAGCATTTTGCTTTTCTGAGTGGCTGTGCACAAGCAAGACAAAAGGACAGTGGTGTTTTGTAACTGCTCCTATGCAGCTGGCATGCAAGAATATCATGCCTGGGCATAGGGAGAACACAATGCTACTGTTAACTAATAGCCGTGTCCAGTGGGTGTGTTCACAAAACAGTAAGCCCACAATCAGAGTTAACAAGTATGTATGCATATCATCACATCCTACACATTAACCAGGATTTGGGATTTATTATGTTGTCAGTCCCAAAAGAGCACAGTGCAAATTCTTCATGTACTGAATTCTTATGATTCAATTTCAATCTGTTTTTCAACAAAAGATAAATATCTACCTATCCATTTCCCACACATTCTGTATTATTTGTACCTTTGTGTTCCATAGAATGAAATTGACAGATTCTTTCCTTACTGGACAATGTTTAGTATTACCAGCATTGGCTAAGATTGATTTATTGTATACCTTTTCCTTCTAAAGCATTGTTGTTAAAAGATTGTAGTCAATAAGCTCAAAATATTTGTTTCAAATTAATAATGATAACCTTTATTGTCATTGTACATGTATACATATGAAACTTGAGTTAATTTTAAATCCTATGAATCATCATTTTAGCCAGTCTGCAGGATGAATTCCTCTTCTCCATGTTTCCAACCAATATGATCCTGAGCTTAAATCCTATGCATATTTTACATTAAATGTTTTATGTCTTGTAAATTACTACATGTTTTATGTCTTACAATTTTATTAGTTTAAATATTTTGCCTATGCTTGAAAAATGCTAAATATTTAATCTGTACTTTGATGGGAGCCCACCACAAATCCAGTTTTATGTACTAAACCATTTTTTTTAAACTTCCAAGAAGGAAATGGTAAACCATTTCTCTATTGTTGCCAGGAAAACATTATTTGTTCAGGAGTAGTCACCAGGAGTGAAGCATAACTCAAGATAAATTTTACTTAAGCTACAGTACATCAAGCAGGCTTTACCTTGAAGACAATATAAAATTAGAATTAAGTATGTAAGTGTTAACTTCGTTTTTTGTCTGGATCTCAAACTAGTATAACAAGATAAATTTATTCCCCCATATTCCCTGTGCTATCTGTAAAAAATGTACCTTCCTCTGCCTATCTTTCAAATAATTTCCTTTATTTCAGGCAATTGTTGAGCCTAGACATCAGAGTTTTAATTATTTTTATTTAATTTATGTTTACTAGAGTCTTTCTTGAGCTGCATTAATCACAAATGTGTGATTAAATATCAATTTAGCAAAAGAGCTCCCCCTTCTGTCAGCATAGTGAACAAGTATGTATCTCAGTGTGCAAGATGAATGGAAAATATTGTGTGTGCTTTTTATCTGTGGACATATTGGAGAATCCTATCTTAGTGATCAATGATGCATTGGAATCAGCATTTTATTGGTGAACTTTACTAGAATCCTACCAGCTGGAAAAGAAAATTTAAGATACCTGCTGTGGGACCATTGGTTATAAAGGCGAAATATAATTCAAAGACTAAGTATCCTCATTGTCAATTCTAAGGCTGATTATTGTACTTGTTGTCATTAGTTTGAGCTTTACATTTAATTTTATTGCCCTTTTTCACTGTGCTCCTTGACTTTTATTAGTACATCTTGCATGTTCTTTCCTTTTTTTTCATAGTGTCATCAGCCAGTCTATTTCGCCATGTTCTGTCTGCATTATAGTTTCCTGATCTGTAAAGAATTGCTTCTCATGAGGACAATAAGATGTTCTGGGATTCCAATTTGTCTAAGCACCTTCTACAGCTTGATGTGATTGGCATGATCGAAGGCCTTTCAGGATAAATGAAATGCATATTGATTTCTTTTTGGTGGTCTTTGGTTTTCTCAATTATCTACTATGCATCAGCAATAACGTTTTGTATTTCTCAGCCTTTTCTAAAGCCTCCTGAAACATCTGGCATCCCCTTTTCCATTTAGGGCTCTAATCTGCATCGGATGATCATAAGCATTGTTTTGCTAGCACATTAAATTAAGGATATTATACAATAATTTGCACCCTGTTATTTTATTTTTTTGTTTGGGTGTTGGAATGTAGATTAAAGTCTTTCAATCTGTTGGCCAGTATGTCAGTCCCCAGATTTTGCTGGCACAACTTGTAGGTCTTTTGGTGCTTCCTGTGTGATTGGTAATGTCGATAACTGTTTGAGGGGATGGTTTATTGGGAGACCAATCAACATAATTTTATACAGGTAGTCCTCAACTTACTACTGTAATTACGCCTGGAATTATGGTTGGCACAGTCATAAATCAGGTCATCAGACGACCAACCTGATTGTATCTTTATTTGAAGGATTGTTAACCAAATACAGTGTTTATTAAGCGAATGCTGTGAATCCATCATTTGCTATGGGGCCAGTTTTTGACAGAAACCAAAAAGGAATGTTTGTTTCCAGGGGAAAAAAGTCATAATTTGTGGTCATGTGACTGTGAGTTGCTGCAAATAGCCATAAATACAGGCCAGTTGCCAGGCATCAAAATGCAGTGAGACTACTGTGGGGGGAAGGGCAGCTGTTGGAACTTCAGAACCAAGTCATAAGTAGCTTGGGGAGAGGGTGCTTAAATGGTCACTAAACAAGCAGCTGTAAATTGAGGACTACTTGTATTCAAACTGAAAGATGACAGAAGCTGCTAAATACATATGGTCTCATTTAACCTTGCTTAATGATCATTGCAATTACGATGGTGATGAAAAAGTAACATTGCAAGCAATCCTCTCATTTACAACCTTTGCCGATCTTTGAAGCAAAGGAAAGCTGAAATAAGCACAAACAGTTATAGTTTCACTTAGCGACCACATCAACTTAACAACTGAGTTGCCAGTCCCAATAGTAGATGCTAAATGAGGACTACCTGTACATCTGATTCTCCTTCGTGTAAGTTACATTGTAAGGTTCTCTGACATCCAGCTTGGTAAAATTGCCTGCTATTCTAAGCACTGAAGATCTGGGGTGGGGGGGGAGCAATGACCCTTAGTGATTGTAGAGCTCAATAACCTATACTAATGGATTACATATGGGAACTTTTTTTCCCCAAAAAAGGAATAGCCTCCAGGGAAGGGAAAAAGGCATAGATGAAATCATTTTGCAAGTTCTCCATTCTTTTCATACCGGTAAAGCAATTCTGTCACAGATTAATGGCATTTTGCAGGAATCTGAGCTCCAGCCGTGTTTATGGAACAATCCAGAGGTCTTGATGCCTAGCAGAATCCATTTTCATTTTCAATACATCAACATATTTGAAAGGTAATATAGTTTCTTCTGTGTTGCGATGAGTGGGAAAATTTAAAATTCCACAGGTAGTGAGATACTTGTGCCTAGGAATCAGATGTTTTACAATCCCAGTGATTGTGTGGATTCTGAACTGTCAGTTATTAAAATGATTGACAATACAGAATAGAGTATCAGGGAAATGAAGTCAAGTTGCAGGGGCTATTGATGGTTACAGATGGTGAATAAGAGAAAGTCCATGCATTCTCAGATGCACACTTGAGCTTCAAGTTCCAATCAATAATTTTGATTTTGACAGGGAGATAGACAGGTTAAATAACCAAGCATTTCTGTGAGGAGGATGACAGGATAAAATTATCTGTGGCACCTTTTAGTCTGGAAACTGATTAGAAATGGCTAATGAACACATCTTTCAGAGCGTAATGCATAAGACGTATTCTAAAGAAGAATTCCAAAAACACATTCAATAGAAGAATTTAAGCACGTAGTACTCTGTTTTCAAATGAGAAACCTATATAGGTAAATTAAGGGAGAAATATTCCAATTCATATTTTCAGTGTAAAGGGAAGATACTTGTCTTTTCTATGAAAAAGAGCATCAACCTATACCTGTTTATTATTTTAGAAATGGTAATTAAATTTCTTATCAATGTGATACCACCAACACCAGATTTCATTTGTGTTGCTGGTGACTGAGGCTGAAAGTTCAATGTTATTATGTAGTGCTGTATGTGTGGGTTTTACTGTACTTACTTTCTACATGACTAATTTCTATCCAGACAGATTTTGAGCATTTGGAGTATTTTGCTTGCAAAATGCTCCCCCTCCCCACATTCCTATAGATACAATACATTCCTAGGGCTTTGGAACTATGAGTGGGGGGAAGGGGGCTGGAGGTTTCTTAGCAAGCTACTTCTGAGTGAAGTGACTAGATAGTGTCCAGCCAGAGATCATTTAGTGCATTGACACAGCTTTTCCCAGAAAGAGCCTGAAGTTCTGCTGGTTCCCAGCTGCATTTGAAACCTATGGTGAATAAGTGGTGTACAAAAGAGAGTAGCAATATCTTCTCCCATCACCTGTACTCTGCTGCCATTCCTTGTGTCTTCCATAGATTCCCAAGTAGAGCTTGATTAATGCAGTGTCTGGGTGCCCTGATAAATGAGCTCATCCCATATTTCATCTGCTGCCTCCTCTTTAAACTGTTCATGTAAGCCTTTTTCATTGCAGCTCCCATCCTGAGCTAACAACTAAAAGTCAGCAACGTGTTTGTGCAGATCACTTACTCAGTCTTAGGCAATGGATCTCACAGTTAATGGATTGACAAGGCTGCCACAATTAGTCCCTAAGAGTCTCACAAAAGTGTTGTGTATGTATCTGTAAAATTTGGGCAGTTCCACAGTTGGAGGAGAGTACTTTTCCTTTTGCCAGTTCTCTCTCTGTCAAGGACTCAATTAAAAATCCTATCTAAAAGTCATATTTGGGAAGTCCTTGGGACATTGAGCGAGATGGATAGTAAATTTCCTTGGATCCCCATCGTATCAACCAGGCAGGCAGCTGTTCAATATCTGAGCACAGCTGCTGCTGTTACTACAGCTGCTAGATCCTGGGCAGCACAGGAACTATTAGTGAGGATAAATTGTGCTGGCTTGGTTGCTTCATCATCTGGCTTGCCATATGACTCTGATTCTGGAACCAAGAGTTTTGGACCCAACTTGTGGTTTTAGAACCATGTTTCAATCCTGGAGTTTTGAGTGTTCTTTTTTCCTCCCATGACGTTGAGAGTAGGAGTAGCTGTTCTTGGTGTCAGGATCTCACGGAGAGCATGACGATAAATCACTTAACAACTTGACCAGCACTCAGGAGTTAGCAATAAAAGAGTCAGTGGCAGAGCTCAGATAGCTTGGATTGCTTTTGTAGTAGGTATAAAAAGCCAAAATAAGAAAAGGAACTGCTGTAAAATCTAGCAGTTTTCTTTCTTTCCATACAGTAAGTAACTTGCCCCAGTATTTTAATCTTTTCTCCCACCATTATGTAGTAAAGGACTCATTTCTCATCTATGGAAGTGGAAGACATCTGCATAAGATTTTGTTAATGACCCAGTCTCGTCTCAAACCAGAGGTGGGTTCCTACCTGTTCTAAATGGTTCTTTAGAATCAGTAGTAACTCGGCGATGACGTCACGGAGCCGGTTCCTTCGGTGTCTCTGTGGGTGCCGCCATTTTGGATTTTTGGATTTTTAAATTGCTGTGTGCGTGTGTGCTCGCGTGCTTTGCGCTTGCGTGCTTTGCGCGCGTGCTCAAGGCACAACCCTGAGCAAACCATCAGCAAAAAGAACCAGAACCCACCCCTGTCTCAAACTATTCTCATTTTGGTAGCTTCAGCCCTTGTAAAAGTTGGAGTGTATAACTATGACATTAGCATGTACATAGAAATGTACTACAATAGTATCAATGTACAAAGCGCATTGTCAGGCCCCTAGAACCAAGAACAACTTGAGGAATTACTTCTGAGTAGTTTCTTTATTGTTCACCTACAAACAGAATGTTGCCAGACTAAAGCAACTATCTGGAAAACTATATATATATATACTCTCTTAACTGCTAAGGAGAAGCTATCTTTGCCCTCTTCCTGCCTACGAGATTTTCCAAGCTCTACTCCCTTTTTATCCTCTGGGATATAGTCTCCTGATACTTCAGACTTTATTTCACCACAGTATAATGCTCAGGAATATATGCAGCTCTTTTGAAATAATTAAAACAGCAACATCATTTACAAGGATTTTACAGATATGAAGCTGAGTACACCTGCAAGCACATACACGTATGAGTGAAGACAGCCAGGTTGCAATTTCCAAAGCATGAATATGGAATTCAAGATTGGTGGCTGAATACAATTACAATAATGCACAATGTGCTTAGTGAATATTTAACCATTGAATATATAATATTCTCTTATTTGTTTAATGATCTACAAATGTATAGGGAATACTTGCAGTGATGTTACAGGTGAGTTTATAGATTAAATCATCAAAAACTATGGGTATCTGTACCTTGTTAGACTGTTTACTACAGATGGGGAAAAAGATGGAGAAATATTAAGTTGTGTAAATGTTGTTAGAAAGTTAGTGGATGTTACATTCTGTTGTGATGAAGAAATTAGAGATAAATATGTCAAGAAAATATAAAAGTACGTTGAATAAATGGGAATGGAGTACTTAAGAAATCAAATTGAATCAAATCAAATGTTTATTACAGTCAATGACTATCCTTAAGAAGCCTGTATAGTAAAATAAGATATTAGTTTGCTGTGATATGTGTATGGCTCTCAGATAGCAGGACTAGGCAAAAACTATAGATTTTTGCAACCTAGATTTGGCAGGTTTAATCGTCTTCTATTAGTTTGCATCCTGCCTTTACTTCAGCAATAGAGTGGTCAATGGCTGCAATGCACTACCTGACTCTGTGGTTTCATTCCCAAACCCCCATAACTTTAAGCTTAGACTGGCTACTGTTGACCTCACCCCATTTGTAAGAGGTCTGTAAGGGGTGTGCATAAGTGCATCAACGTGCCTACCATCCCTGTTCCCATTCGTATCTATTTCCTGTATCCATAATCATGTTTATACTTATATCTGTTATACAGGATTGACAAAACAAACAAACAAACAAACAAACAAATAAATAAAATGTTCTCAGTTCACACCACCGTTACACAGCGGTAAAATCTACTTATCTTCCCTATTGGTTTGGAAGCACGTGCGCCCCGTCACACATGCTTTTTCAACCTCTGCACACATGCGTAGAGGGTAAAAAACAAGGAAATGGTGTTGTCCGGGAGGATGGGCGGAGCCTCGCGCTACTGCTGCCGCCGGTTGTCCGAACCTGCCACCACTGCTGCTACCGGTACGCCTAAATCGGGGTGTACCGGTAGCATTTCACCACTGCCCTTATGGTAGTATTGTTATAATATTTTCATAGTCCCTCTAAGCTAAGGAAATATCTAACAGCTCTGTTTCTTTCAAACATTTAAAATATCTGCCAAGTTTGAAAACTGCAGCCTTAATCCCTTTTCTCTAAAGAAAGTTGAGACTCTCTTTTGCTGCCAGCTTGTCCAAGCAGACTGGTAGGAATCCTCTCTAGTTTGTGCGTACAAACCTGGATTGCTGTCAGAATGCAAGTTTGCACACACAAAGCAAGATTGCTGAAAGAAGATGTCACATGGACAGGAACAATGATGTCAACCCTTCTGGGCAGACCAGATGAGGATTCAACTCCACAGGAAAGCTACACCTATCTTTATGGAAATTTGCTGTAGTTACAGACTCTTGCAAGTCTGATTGGCTGAACTTTTTCGTATAACCAATTTCGTTGTATACATGTTGTACAACGACAACAAAGGCTGTACTATACCCTGCCTGAGCCACCTCCAAAGGTTACCTCATTGAGATCTCCGCATGCAGTGCATTGGTCACTGCAAGAACTTCACGTCCACGTCCTTAAAACTGTTCTTTACTCCAGGGATTGTAGGCCACAAGGAAGGAGGGAAGAAAATGCAGGACCTTTTGTAGATCAGCCTTCTCCTCCACTTTTATTTTCAGAGCCTATTATCCGTTCTTCTCCTCAGATCCACCATTTCTCTCCCTGCATCCCATTGTGTTTCTATATTTTTCCTTTCCTTTCTCACTCCCAATTTTGCAGACCTGCTCTGTGTTGCATGTTTTCGTTAAAAAAAACCAAGCCGAAACAAAAGTGTTCCTTCCTTGCTTCACAACACAAGGTATTACTATAGATCAGCCACCTCAGCCTAGCCATCAAGGGCCAACTGGGTGCAGGACAAGCTCTGATCCTGTTTTACCTCTATATATGTTGCCACCCCCTTTTTCTAGGCATTGCTGCATGGCGTAAAGCATTTTGTTTCCCTTTACAGCCTGCCCGCTTGGCTATATTTCTTTATATCATGTGTGGGATTGAGCAGGCTTGCCATCAACAATCCAATTAGACAAGTTGCTTGGGGCTCTTCAGCTGCCTTGGCTCCAAACTGCATGGTCAAATACAGAGACCACCCACAAATTAACCTGCAGTACCAAGACTTATGCTAGATCCAGTGATAATGGGCCCAGAGCTATTCAGTTGTGGAGGGAGACCAGAGAGTCAATCCATGGATGGGAGTTCATCTGAGCATCACTGAGTAAACACAGCCTGTCATCCTGCTCTACTCCATAGCAGAGAGGACGTTCTGGTAGCTGGTGATGCTCCAGGCAGAGGTTTTTTTCTCTCTATTTCCTTTGAAAGGGTGCAGGCAGCTTACTAACCCTTTGATTACTTGGGCTGGGCTGGGAGCTGTATTTTCCACAGATAGAGAGAGACATCCCACCCCTGCTGATCTGATCTGCTTGCTGCCCGCATGCCACACCAAATGAGGAGGGAACGTACCACACACCACCATCCCTGAGTATCAGTCTTGCATACATAAAACCTGAACTCTGTGAGAATTCAGTCTTGTTCCGTCTGGACAAGTCAGAACCCAGCATGTTTAGGCAAGTAGAATTAAGTTCACATAGGAATTTGACTGTGTGCTTCTCATTGCACACCTCCTCTCCCTTTCAAAATTGCTTATGATCCCTTGGCCTACAGTTTGAGAACTCCTAGGCTAGAGCATCATCTTACAAGGAAAAATTATTTCAGGGGGTCCTTGACTTAAAACAGTTTGCTTGGTAATACAGTTTGCTTGGTGACTGTTCAAAGTTACGACGACACTGAAAAAAGTGACTTATGACCATTTTTCACATTTGCGACCGTTGCAGCATCCCCATGGTGTCTTGATTTACATTCGGATGCTTAACAACTGACTCACATTTATAACACTTGCAGTGTCCCGGTAAGGTGCAACACGTAATGATAGTCATAGGGTACAAATAAGCAATCAGGAAACAATATCAATAAGAAGCCATAGGAT
>JANHFT010002310.1:301916-313163 GCA_032467955.1 Pseudoxenodon macrops | reverse complement strand
ACCCACGATTTCGTTACGACCAACTCATACACCTTTTATGAAAACAGTACCTCCCACTAACCCTAACAATATGCTTAGGGGGTTTGTGGGATGGGGGAACATTTCCTTCTGTGGTGAGAACAGAATAAAGTAAAAACAAATGTACTGTAATGGAGGAAGAGATAGGCTTTTTGAAAATGGCAAGTGAAATGTATGTTTTATATGAAAGAGTCCAGACCACTAGACAACACCATATGGGGATCTGGTGAGAAAGGCCTTGAATCATTTGAGGGAGGCTGCTCCTACCAGAAAGGAATGAGAGACTTTTTAAAGTGCTTAAATTATTATCACACATTGAGAGAAGGCAGCACTTTGAGAGACTGCCGCAGTCTCATGGAAAAGTGATAATAACTCCCGCTCCATATATACTTTTGACTAAATATGATTAGAAATAGTTTGAAAGTCTACTTGTATAGTAGACTGGCCTGTGACCTTAATCTTTATTTGCATAGCTAATATCTTGGTTTCAGATTCAGACATGGACAATGACAGGTGCAATAGGTGTGATTTTTCACCTATTACCTGAGAAATCTATCCCGTATTATTTATATTTTGCATATATATGGAGTTCCTTTATTTTCCTAACAGGTTGCAAAGAAAAAGGGAGCAACAGTGATGATTGATACAAGGAAGTGGAGATGAGCAAGAGGAAACTAAGGCTGAATGTAGTACCATACATTCCTCTTCTAGCAGAACTGAAAAAGACCTACGTAATTCTTTACAGCCCTTTTTTCTTATTTTTCAGATGCAAGCTATGCTGACATGAACATTCTAGACTTTTAGAGATTGCTGTTTATGGCACCAAAAGTCAGTGGTTTTAATGACTGACTACAATTTTCATAGGTGATTCTCTTATTCAGAGGTCATTGATCTTTCTTTAAAGTTGATGAATCCGATAACAGTAATCTTTTCCCCTTTGCTTCCAGATTTTCTTCAACCGTGGTACACAAAACGCTTTGAGCTGGAATCCCTCAAATAACCTTCAAATATGAAGGTAAATCTCCATGTCTGTTTTGGAGTGTGCGAAAGCTTTCCCTTTCTTACCCGTTCCTCTTTATTTGCTACTTGAGGATGTAATATTTTGCTTACTTTAAAACGAAAACATTAAAGGGATGTCATTGTATTCCGTACACATCCTGAGTTACTGTGGCAACACTGAGCTGTCAAAACTTGCAAAATCAGGTAGCAGGCTCTTTCATATTGGACAGAAGAGTCTTTTCTGTGAAGTTCGTTCTCAGAAATTAGTTGATAAGTTGTACCTGGGAAAATGGGTCCTAAAACCTGGAGGACAAAGCCTTCATTCCCCTTGTAAGATAAAAAATAATTAAAGGAAATGTCTGCATTTGACTAAAGCAATTAGAATTTAAGAATGCAGAAACATGTTGGACTTTGGTTCATTGCACTAGTTTTTCTGTATTTCTGCCTTCATCTTTGAAATGTACAAATTTTGCTGTATTTACAAATTACACATTTAATAATAAAATAAGTAGCAGGGCTGAACTTTTTATCATTTATTAAGTTTATGTAGCTGTTGTGTCTCATATGACTGGGCAGCTTACAATATTAAAATTTTGTTTTTATTGGTGCAATACAAAAATATCCAAATATACAACAACAAAAACTATTAAAAACAATGAAAACTATTTTTAAAAAAAGTAGTCACCAAGAGAATACAATTAATTTCACTAAGATTACAGTCAGTTTGTAGGCTCCACACCATATTCATGTGATCCACAGGCAAAATTACAAAGCCATGTCTTCAGTTCTTTCCAGAACAAATCTGCTATAGATTATTTGCTTATAGAAGTAGAAAAATAATTTCTACAGTATGTGGAAAATATACTTTTCTTGTTGGGTTGGAGAGAGAAGCAAGACTCTGTTTATGCTCATAATTTACAGATTGTTGTTTTTCTGATGTTACTTGTCTATTTTGACTGATATAGGTGTGGAGTTGATATCATTCAACATATACAATTGAAGAAGACAGGTGTATAGGTTTTCCTAAAGTGAAAATAGTATTCAGTGTTTAAGATTTCTGGCAGAACATTTGTTATTGTGGTATAAATGTTACTATGTTGTTTTTTAATAGTATGCTGTTCATTCATTAGACATTATGTTTTAATGACTTCCATCCTGACTGTAGAATCAAGTCTGCAGTCCAGTGCAAATTTACTTAGTCTTAAGAAGTCGGACTTTCTTTTGTATGAGCTACTATACTAGTATCTTTAACATTATTTATTACAAATTAGTAATAGTGTGCTGTGGGTAGTATTGTGTGCTTTGTTTGAGAGCTATAAACTTATGTTTTTAAAAAGAAAATGTTGATGTGCTCTATTACTTATGACAAAACTGGAGGAACAGTCCTGAAATCCGAGAAGCATATCTAAACTCTTCTGTCAATTCAGCTTTCTTTTTATTGATCTTTCTACTTTTTCCTCAGGCAGCAGATGAGCCTGCCTACCTAACAGTGGGGACTGATGTCAGTGCCAAATATCGGGGTGCTTTCTGTGAGGCAAAAATCAAGACAGTGAAAAGACTAGTGAAAGTTAAGGTAAGAAAAATGCTAACAAGAGTTTAAAGACCATTAAGGAACATTCTAATCTTCCTTGTGCAAATTCTGGCAATAAATTTGTCTAGATCTATTTTGTCTAATTTACCTGCCAATCATTTTTCATGGCAGCCAGGTTTTCACAATATAATTTTCTCTGAGAATCTATTAACCGAACATACCAAGAATATGCCCTTCTGATAATTATTGACCTAAGGAAGACCCTCCACGCAGATACAGGTTTACTAAGATATAGGATAATTCATTACATTTCTGTTGCATGAATTGTCACTTCCTTCTGATACCTCAGTTAATAGGTTGCATGTACAAAATCTGAGTGTTGAATTTCCCCCTATAGCTTTTTCTGACTGAATTAGACTGAAACTGACTTGATATTTAATATTAATTTATTTGTTACAAAGAATTAGAAAACTTTGTAAAACTGATGTTACCTTGAAATTATAGATGCATTTCCCTATGTATTATAAATTTATAAACTTTGTGCAGATTCAGAATTCTTAATTTTTTAATGTGTATAATTGATGCCATCTGTAATTTTTCTCAAAATAAAGAATGAAAGGCCCAGTTGTTTTACTTGTTCAGTCATTTCATAGGAAAGAATATCTGAATTAATAGCCCTCTTGTATTAAATATGAGTTTTTTAATGATGGTCTGTTAAAGTGTCACCTGATTTAGATTAATTTTAGATTAAAATTTCGTGCTCGTATTCCTTCAGCCTCCTTGAATTCACTAACATTACTTTTGATAGAGACTTATAGTTTCCTCTGTTAGTTTGGCAAACAATTTGTGGGATTTAGCTGAACTTGACAAATTTTGGTTAAGAATGTAACATGCTTTCTTACTTATTTGATAGGCATTCTGATAAGAGTGAATTGTTTTTTTCTATTTATTTGATACTTTAGCAAACTATTAAATACTATCTATTCAAATTGCTCAAGCTCCATGTTATATTAAAATTTATTTTGTATATAGGTTGACATATACTGTAAGACACTCTTATTTGTAAGGAAATTCTAAGTTGCATACTGATAAAGATGGGGAGAGTCTGGTTTTTCTCTTTCTATGGTAAACTACATTTCTTAAATAGATCTATGTGCTTGAAATCTCCTGTTGAAAAATATGAAATTATTTTCACTAACTTTAGCCTGCAGCAATGGTCATTTTCCCTTTCTTCATTGGGAATGTCCTGTTACCAGATTTCTGTTTTAGGCTGGGTTTCAGCAAGTTTAAATTATGCATATAATTTTTAAATATTGTACAAACATAATTCTTTGAAATTTGTTTCAAAATATTTAGGTGATCATAAAGCAAGATAATTCAACACAATTGGTGCAAGATGATCAGGTGAAAGGACCTTTGAGGGTATGTGTATAACACCTTAACACCTATAATACTGATACGATTTTAAAAATTATATAGGATGACTGAAATAAAACTATGTAGTTACTGATTTGGTATTGTGTCCAAGAAACAAGCATGTTTTTCATTCGGATGTTGTAAAAGAGAGTATCACTAACTATTTTAGTAACAGGAAAGAACTTACCAATAGAAGAGAACATTAAAAATATTAGAATTTATTTAGATGCACATATTTATGTAACAATTTCATTCAAGAGGCCATTTCTAAATTCAATAGTATAGCTTCAGTTTTGATAGTATATTTATACTTCACAGCTGTATTGAAATCAAAAGTTTTAAATTCAGCTAACATTCTTTGGACTGAAGATTTGGGTTATTTTTTAATGCTTTGCTGTTGCTTTCTACTGATCTAATTTTACTGCTGGGAGTCTATTTGAAAGTGCTATGAGAAAATAAGCTACTATATGGAATTAACTCACTGGGCTGATTCAAGTGGTAGACGCAAGATTAATTTGCCAATACTGCTTCTACTGGCACACGAGAGATGATTAAAACGCTTGAACCTATACATTAATAAACTTAATAATACCCTAGATGTGTTGTCCAGAATATATCAGTTCTTTAGCTTTGACTAAATGGGAAGAGATGAGGACAGACGCTGATGGACCACATTGATGGAGCTTTCTTGACTATTTTAAGCAGTATGGAGTCCTGCCAGATTGAAAAGTATGTTCAAGTATGACTCCAAGTTTTAATCTAAGCAAATTATCATTATAGGTTTGGGAAGTACTTGTGAGTGTTGAGGCAGAAGCTATCCACCATTGCAGCATATTCCTTGTCAGTTGTAAGGCTGTTTGCTGTACCTGTTGCCTTTAGTTAGGTTTTCTTTATATTTAACCTTAGTTCCATTTGTTCTACTGTGCTCAACTCCCATTACTAAAGCTTTCAGAACATTTGCATTTCCAGCAATCAAACCAGTGCTATTAGCATAGCACAGGTTATTAACGTTTCTTTCTCCAAGTTTTAAAATAATGTCAATTTTTTAAAAATCTAGCTTCCTTTTATATATTTTCAGCATATTTGTTGAATAAATAAGGGGAAAGTATACAGCTTTGTTTCACTTCTTTGCTAACCTGGAGCCAGTCGGTTTTGCCATGCTCTATTTGGCTGTGCTTCCTGTCCTGTATATAGTTTTCCCATGAAGAAAATACAGAGTTCTAGAATTCCCACTTTGCTAATGAAATACTTTACTAATGTAAATTAAAAAAAACTCTGTGATAGTACATTAAATATAAACATCATCATTTTAGGCTGGTGCAGTTGTTGAAACCAAGATGCCTGATGGAACCTTTCAAGAAGCTGTCATCAGTAAATTGACAGATGCCAGCTGGTATACCGTGGGTAAGTATTTTCGTTTATTTTTTATTACTAAAAACTAATTTTCTTGCACTGAGATATATTTGAATTCCTTTCCATACTGCACATCTTATTTTCTCATGAGCAATTGCCTACTTTTTATGTTTACTCAGAGACATTCTCTGTGAAAAGAAAATGGTCAAATATGGTGCAGTAGTATATTTGAGAAAGAGGACTTTCGGTTTGTTTAAGCATTTGATTTCAGGAGAATAAGTGGTGCTGTCTTAACATGCTTTGGACAAAAGAGGCAAGACTCAAGTTAAATTAAATTTGAAAGCTCCGGCATCAGTTACATTATCAGTAATTGAAAAATAAGAATGTATAACACCTACTTTTACTGGTGGTCATGGAATGTTGAAGAAAAATCTGAAGTACTCTATTTTTTTGGGAAATCTTTTTCTGGGAATGAACTGGTGGTTTTCTGGAAGATAATTTTGCGTTAGGAATAGTTCGAAGGGGAAATGGTATGATGGGTTTTATATGTGTCTACTGTTAATATTGCATTAAACTCCATTGATTTAACACATAGATTAAAATTACTTTCTGAATCTAATAAACCTATTATCATTTAAAACATTTTTAATATACACAAAATATTTATAATGGACACTCCAGTGATTCTATCATTAAATTCTTCTACCTGTTTTCTAAGAGTTCTTGTGCTGCCATTTAGGCTATTTGTAAATAAACTTTTAGTAGCATATAAAAGTTGAAAACACAACGGAATAGTTTCAATATTTTTCCATGCAAAAGTGTTTATCTTTTTTTCAAATTTTCAAACATTTTATATCTATCTTGGAAGATTTTGTTTGTGAAACAAAAGAAACTAATATTAAACATTAGTGTTACTAAAATAGAACCTGTTACATTTTTAGATAGCGATAGGAAATGTGAAACTCTGATAAATTTCAGACAAAACATGCAAACATTAAAAAATATATTTTAATTATTTTTTTGGTCTTTTTTATATTGATACTCTAGAATCAAAAGAAGTGATACATTTGGTTATGAGTTTCAGTAACTATGTATATTTCTAGACATTTCAAATAAAACATTGATCCTCTGATACACAAGAATTGTTTTCACAATTGAATGTTGAATATGTGAAGTTTTGATCTCTTTGGCTTCATAGTACTGCCCCCCAGAAATTATTTCAGAAGCTAAAATAGCATTTACTGTAAATATTCATAAAATTATGGAAATCAGCATTGTATGGGTATTTACATGGAAAACCTTCTTGAAGTTTTTAATAATATAAGGAATAGAGCAATCACGTTATATTTGGAGAAAATTCACAATCCAGTCTTTTCCATTAATAGTTCTATCTTAGTCATGTTCCCAAGATGTTTTTGTTGTCTCGCTGAAAAGAAAATTATTCTGAATTTAATATATACCCACTCTTTACAAAAACAGAAATAAGATTGATAAAATTAATTTGACATTATTAATGTATCTTCAGTGAATCTAGCAGGAACTTCCCATTTTAACAGCACAGTACTTTGACCAGGGGAGGGTAGACTGATTTCCTTTCAGGTAGATACTTTTTTTTTCCTAGATAGCATGATCAATAGCCAGAGATAGTTGACATTTTAGTAGGAAACTGGGTAAAGCTGATTATTAGACAGCTTTAATTGTATGAAGGTCCTGAGACCATTGCTGACTGTAGACCATTTTATTGGTAAATAGCATGACAAAATTTTAAAGAGTTTTTGGTTAGCTTTCAAGTTAAATACTGCTTTTGTTCTAAATCTATGTATGGTAACTATCTTTCAGCAAACTGTAAAACAGTTTTCCTATTCTATGAACACTTTATCTGTAATTTGCATCTTTCACTTGGTAAACTTTGCATTTTAACTGATATTGATTCCTGGAAAAATACAACAAACATTCTAAAACGGTTTAATGCAAGTGTCATGGATGGCACTCAAATTTAGCCTTTTTGATTGTACAAATAAAAGTTAAAATTGGCTTTCAGGTGAAAACTTGAATTCGTAAAATTTGTTGTACAGTAGCACTGAGGCCCCTGCTTGATTGTGGTTTGTCATATTGGTAATGATATTTGCTCCTTACATCCCCGTAGCTAAATGCTATGTATCTTTTTTGCTCAAGGGAGTGGTAATTAAAGTTGCTCACAACCAGGGGTGAAATCCAGCAGGTTCTGGAGAACGGGTAGCAAAAATTTTGAGTAGTTCGGAGAACCGGTAGTGGAAATTTTGAGTAGTTTGGGGAACTGGCAAATACCACCTCTGGTTGGCCCCAGAGTGGGGTGGGAATGGAGATTTTGCAATATCCTTCCCCTGGAGTGGGGTGGGAATGGAGATTTTGTAGTATCCTTCCCCTGCTATGCCCATGAAGCCATGCCCACAAACCGGTAGTAAAAAAAAGTGGATTTCACCACTGCTCATAAGCAATTGGCAGAATTTTGCTACTAAGCCAATGAGGCAAGGGATATGCTGTAATTTTTTGATTCAATCAAGCAACATACTGAAGGCCAGCAATAAACCAGTGGGTAGTATGTCATGCTAAAAGCTAGGCCTCTTCACCTTTTTCTGCTAATTTCTACATGCTGCTTTTTTCATTTCTCCTTTTATGATTACTGTATTTATGATCTTTTTCTTCACTTGCACTATTTCTTCTAGTCTATTTTCATCTTTCTTTCACTTTGCTGAAAATTTCTCTTAGCAGATATTGTTACAGGGATTTAAGAGACTAATTAAAAAAGATGTATAAAGAATCCTATTTAGAGATAAGCCTCTCTGAGCTCTGTAGAATTTACTCCATGGATTATGTACATGGGATTGTATTTTGAGGCAAGGAGAATAGATATGAAGTTAGCAATTTGGTCTGTGAATATAGATGCATAAAAACAATGTGGATCAGTACATTCATGTTCAATTATTGGATGCAGCTTACATTTGAACTTCACAACATTACCAAAAAACTTCCATGAAGATTTGAACGTTTGTCTTCCAATAATGACATGGTTTTCTTGGGCTACATAATTCTAAATGTTTAGTATATATGTATAGTGCTTACTATTATTTTAGCATATATGGAATTGCAACTCTATAAAGAAGACAATTGACAAAAACATGCACTTGTATTGCTCGACAGAATAATTTTCTGCTTGTGTGATATTTTACAACCTGATTGCAATACTGTAATTCTAATCAGAATACAGCCTTAATTGCATTTGTAGGAAAGTAAAGCAGCCACATATTTTACAAGTTAGTGTAGTTACTTCAGAACCTATTACAGTGGTACCTCGGTACTCATCGTTAATTGGTTCAGGGAGGTGCAGTGAATACCAAAAACAATGAGTACCAGACAAAATTTTCCTATCAGGAACAAGGAAGGGAATTGATGTTGACAAGTTCTAGCTGTGTGTTGAGTGCCAAACAAATGATGAGTACTGGGACAACGTTTTCACATCAAAATGCACTGATTTGATGAGTTTCAAAGCAGTTGAGCACCAAGGTATCATTGTATTGCTGACTCCTTATGTGTGTGCATGTGCAATTACTTGTATTGTTGACAATCCCAGGAGAGCTGTTGTCTGTACTTATACACATTTATAGTTGGAAACAGCTTTTGAAGTAGTTATGTGAGCCTTGCATTTTGCTCATGCATATTATGAAACATCTTCTTAAATGTTTTGCATGCCTCAATTAATAAAAATTTAATGCTGGGAAAGAAAAGGATCAGTTGTTTCTAGTTCTTCTCTATCTTTTATTCTCCAGTGCTTCACACTTTGCTTTTACTTTGAATACTTATTTACTGGTATTTACTTATTTAGTTACTTACTGACTAGGCTGCCCAGCTCAAACTGTGACTCTAGACAGCATACAGTAAACGCAGACAATTTGAGCTTTCATGTGTCTTGATACATTTGTGCAGTAATTGTGAAATATTGAAGCCACATTATTAAACTTACATATTTTAATTTAGATATATGTATTGTTAAGAAACTACAAATGTTTGTATGGGCACTATAACATTGTAAGATAGCAAAACAGGAGTACACTGGTCAGATAGTTCTGGTTTCTGGTATCCTTATTTTAATAGTTTCTTGATAGTATGTTCTTTAAGAACAGCTATATTCTTGAAAAAGGGCATGCTCAGGATGACTTTAATTAAGGAGATATAAAACAGGAAGAAATATTTAGCTGAAAGAATAAGTAGAATTTGATGTGTTTTAGAAAACATTCGTTTCCTCTTTTCCAGTGTGCTTATGCCTGCTCACTGGAAGGTGTTATTATGTAACTGTGATGGATTTATGGTCAATGGTTTATACTAGAAGATGACAATAAAAGGAAGACTCTACAGAACTAATCATAAATATATTAATCCCCTTTCAGATTTGTGAGTTCCAGTATATCTTTGACACTGAATATTAGCAGTGCTTCCTGTGGATATGTTAAGGGAGAGTTTGTGGGGGAAAATATCCTTAAAGCTTGGTATTTGTGCCATTTATTTCATAAAGTCATTAATTTATGATATGCCTCCCATTACCAAAAGTCCAGACAACTCATTTAGAGAGATAGAAGAGCATTTTCCCTGTTTATGAATGGCTAAGTTAAAAGTCCAGACCTCCTAAATCCCATAGACATTTTTAATATAAAAAAATCTGAACTAAACAGTTTATGTTAAGAAAGTATTAAGTGTTATTTAAGTAGGAGTTGCTTAGTTGAATAATGGGCCAAAGCTTTTGCACAGTGATAGGAGAGATTCATCATGAGCTACAGGAATGTTTGATTTCAATTATTGCATGTAAAAGTGATGCAGCCATTTATTAAATCCAAAAGAATAATTACTTTTTCACACTGGAGTTTATATGTTAGATGTCTACATTTATGAAATTAAAGCTCTGGATTTATTTATGTATTCTTTTTGAACAACTAATAACATTTAATGGCAAAGACATGCAAAAATTAAAAAGGGAAAGGAGCAAATATTTCTTTACTGTATATAGCAAAAAGATACAGTTTGAATTTTGTTCCCTTTCCCAGTAAGCAATGGGAATTAGGATTGTATCATTTATATTTCACTTTTCTAAAAAAAAATCTAGCATACAAATCAGCAAAATGTAGCAGCACTGTTCATTAGTATCAGAAGAACATATAGAAAATGCTCATCATTGCATGTATGCAAGGTCACATATTTATCTTGTTAGTTTTACTATTATCTGCCTCAACCGAGTGTCCTGTGTTGTTTTATGAATACCGTGAAACATCTGATTTAGGAAGGCTGCTCTTTGTTACTCAAACTTTCACAGAGGGTATGTAAACGTATGACAGAATATGATCAGGATTAGAATAATAGCTCTTGAAATCCAGATGTCTTCAATTTTGATTCCATAATTCCAAGCCAATGTGGAAATAAAAGTCCACACATGTCTGATGCATTACTAAGTTATTCGCGCACTCTCCCTCCATCTCTCTCTGTGTAGCACTTCTGTATTGTACTACTTATTGGCTGAGCAAAATTTTAATATGGATGTGTGTTAGCCATATTTGACTGTTCATAGTCGCAAAAGAGCAAGCCAAGACACAGTTCAACATCATAAAAATAGTTTCCCCGAAATGTTGCAGTCTTAGTAAAATCAAGCAGATGAAGACTGTGTCCTGAGTAGGAGAGATAAACTTGTGAAAGAGCAGGATACACAGGCAGTATCTTTCTTTTAAAGAGAAAGATTATGGTTGAGGGTGCCTTTGCTTACAAAAGTCTTACATCTTACACACTTCGATGGTAGGCGTTCTAATTTAATTCTTCCATGTATATGTCAGCGTTCCAAATATCATCCCTGATCAAATCAAACTCCAAGGCAAAGCATTCCTCAAAGTTCCAATTTATTAGGAGAGACA
>JANHFT010002310.1:264884-293658 GCA_032467955.1 Pseudoxenodon macrops | reverse complement strand
AGAATTCTATTCTATTCTATTCTATTCTATTCTATTCTATTCTATTCTATTCTATTCTATTCTATTCTATTCAGTTTTCTATGTTGCTGCAGTTGAAATCTCAACTTCTGTAGAAACGGTACAAGTTTATACATGGTTAAAAAAAGTAAGCTCTGAAAAGGTACAAAAGTAAAAATCACCAAAAGAAAATAAAGACAAATGAGCGTAGAGACATTCACATCAGGGGAAATTGCTCCGGAACAGTTCATTCTTCAAGAATTTCTGAAAGCAAAGTGCAGGCAGCTTGATCTTCATGGGGAGGGTGTTCCACATCATCAGTGCTGCTGTAGTTTCCTGAGCCTCCCCCGTTTCTTCCTGGCCAAGGTAATCAGTTGGGCCAGTCATTGATGGGAGCAGGTATTTAATTTAAATGTTTTGATACATGCCAAACTTAATCTTTCAAAACATGTTTAATATTATATGTGAGAACGTAATCTTTCTAAATGTTAAACATTGAAATAACATTTCTCCATAGAGCAGAGAAATTTTTAGTATTGACAATACAAGTAACAGCATAAAAGGAAAGAGAAATAGAAGTAAATCAACTTTTTAGGACAAATGTAATGTAAATAATTAATTTTATTGCAGTTATTCAGTAGCAAGAAAGGACATTGAAGAATTAGGTTTTACAAACTCAGACCCGCCTTCCAATAAAGGTAAATGTTAACATTTGTTAATTAGGTTATTAAGTTAATTGATTGTGCTGTATGTATTTAATTACTATATGATGTTCTTAACATGAAAGAAAGATGCAATTGAAAGTAATGCCTAATGGTTATGGGCAGCCCTGTTTGTGCTCTATTCAATTGTGATTCCAAGAAGCAAAATCACTGAAGCACAGAATTCTGAAATAGTTACGTATGTTACATTTACAGTATCATAACAAAATGTTAGGTCGCCACTGGTATATATGTTATTTTACACAAGAATACATCATCATTATTTCAGAAGTGTTTTATAAAGAAAGCTTACTTGACAAGCTGTAGCAGCTTTGTTTTGCTACAGGAATTGAATATTGCCACATTAGAACATTATATATTCAGAGAGGCAAAAGTTATGATGGACTGATAGTCTTGATAGTCCAACATCCAGACATCTTGCAACAGTCCGTGAATGATAAATTTCACTGCCCCTGCCATAAACACATCAGTAACAAATGAACAATTTTGGGGTATTTTAATGTAATTAATTTTCACCAAGTTTAAATATCTGGAACATAAATTAACAGCAATGATAAGCCTGAGAAATGTATCAGATTAATCATACGGTTGTTAAAATCTTACCTGCTTAAATCTGACATCTTCTAGAAGTAAATAAAATTCAGCACTGAATCTGAAATCAAAATGGGTAGCAAAAAAGCAGAGTTAGTAGTGATTTGCAATGATTATGTAATTTATTCCAAATATCTTGATCGGTAATTTTCATCCCAAGGGGTACAAGAGGCAAGCTCATTCTTCCATTGGAAAACTATTCCTTCTAATTGGAAGATGGACATGCGTGAAATCTTGGAATCCTCCAGCAGTGATGAAGAAGATGGAGGAGAAACAGGAAGTAATGATGAAGAAGAACAAAAAGGAGAACAAAAAGAGGAAGAAGTAGTGGTAAGCATATTAGTTTTTTCCTTCGGATATGTCTTGACCAAATACACAGCCACTGTTATTTGTCTCTTGTATAATATTGCTCCTCAAATGATTACTTCAAAAACTACAGCCTTTGCTTTCTTCAATCTGGCATTATTCAGATTCTCTGGAAATCCCATATGCCTTAAAAGTCTAGAAATTTTAATCCGATACATCTGGAGGATATCTAGTTGATGGAAGCTGAGCACCTGTTTTCAAAAAGCAAGGTTCATGTTTTCAGTTATGCTTGCTATCAATGATAACTGAATTAGATAGCAAAAAAGCAAAAATCGTTGGAACGCAAAGATTTCTCCTATTTAATTTTTTCTGCAAGTGGGAGCAGTTTATAGTCACTAGGAATTTAAATTATCATAGAAAACATAATGTAAACATTTGAGCCTGGACTCCTAATTTGGATTCTTCTCTAACAAGTAATTTTGGAAGTTTGCTTGTTACCAATAATCCATAATTGCCATGAATTCTTTTGTGCATCTATAACTTAAGTAGTGAATGATAGAAATAGGAAAAACCTCCAGATTCTTCTATCACTGCTCAATTTGAGGAGCTTGACACCTTTTGAAGAAAGACAATTTTTTGTGCAGTAACAGTGAAAGACATAAGAACAGAGATGTTCTAGTAAACTCTCAAAAAAAGAAATTCTGTGTTTCCAGTACTAACCAAAAATCATGATTATGTATCTCAAATGAGGTTAGTAAAAGAAACAAGAAATATTGTCCTAGGATCCTAAATACCTTTCTGAGAACTACAGAAATATACTACAGAAAACTACAGAAGATACCAGTGCTATGCAATGCTTCATATTTGATTCTTAAAAAAGGTACTTCAGATTTCATGGGGGCACAAATATATCTGCATTTTGTTTTCTAATTGGGGTTAAGAGTATATTGTTATGTAGCTCAGGTAGCTATGGAGTCTTGGGTGCTCTCTGAACTTGGTTATTTGATTACAGATGTTTCATTATCCAAATAAGTAACACCATCAGTGCCATTAATTAATCAGTGCACTGATGAACAAGTTGGGTAATGAAACATTTGCAAGCAAACAACCAAGCTCAGAGAACATCAAGGACTCCACAGTCCAAAACTGGAACCAAACAAATCAACCAACAAAGCTCACTTAACTTCCTGACCCCAAACTCTGAAAGATATAGCCAGAGCTTTAATGAAAGCCAACAGGGTAAGAGCTATTTAGATTCCCAGGGAGTTGCTGTTCTGTAGGGCAAATACTGCATTAGAGAAAGCATGACTGCTACCTAAGTCGCACAAGATGAAACAGCTGAATACATGGGACCTAGAGTATGTGTAGCCTCCTGGTTCTTGTGGCATGTCTATCAAATAATTTGGTCCCGGGCCTTGCAGTATAGGCAAGATTGTCCTGCCTTTTGCAGTATTGTAAAGATGTAGCATTTTTAAATCATTTTTAAAAATCTGAAGTAGCTTTAAATACTTGTCCAATATGAGCCTTGCATATCTTTCATCATAAAGTTGCTGTGATACAACTTAAACATGGTATTTTAATATTGTGCATCCAGAGTGAAAATATGAACTAAAATGAATCTTAAAATAATTAAATCTGAACTTTCTTTATCTGGGGGCATTTTGAGAGACAGCAAGGCAGGGTGTTCAATATACTTTTCTTAATTTCATTAATTTTACATCAAGAATTAAGTATTTTCCCTATAATGTACTTATTTTATCTGAGTATGTTCTGTATTTACTATATGTAATCTGTTCAGCTATAAGGCACTACAGGCAAAACAATGTGATTTTTCTTAATACATTTTCTGGCAGTCAAGAATTGAACGCCATGACATGTATATTCTCCTAGATCTTTTTTTCATTTTTCATTTATGATTCTGACTTTGTACATTTAATTAATCCTTCTTGGATTTTTCCAGTTTTTCTTATTAAAGAAAAATGTACCATAATTTTTATGCATAATATCTTGGTGAAGAAGTATGATTCTTTTGATTTTCTATAGACTTTTAACCTGCTTAATATTTTTCATAGCTGGACTCTTTTCACTATAAAATAGAATGAAAAGCAATTTTACAAAATGTAATTTACATTATTTTTTCTCTCCTATTTTGAGGAAGTCTCTCTTGGGTACTGACTGATCTTGCCAGGATTTGAATGCCTAATAGGCTTAGGTCTGGTTAAAATAATATTAATACTAATAATACTAATAGTATTAGTATAGTATTAGTATAGTATTATAATTTTATCTCATTCTTTTTTAAACTTCCCAGAAGGTGCCAGCAGCTCCTCAGTACTGCTTCAGTTCTAGGAAAACTTGCATGAGCAAGTTAATGAAATTAGAAGCTGTAGGACCTGACTTTAGAGAAGAGGAGAACCTATAGTATGAAGACTGTAATAAGTTATATAGTGTAAACATGACTGTAGTATCATTTGTGCCAAAATGTCACATTGTCATATCTTCTACAGCAAGGAGCTGGGAATATTGAAATAGGTATATGGTAACGTGACTACTTTTTTTGGCCAGTTGGTCACTGATTAGGAAAATGATGGGTTGTTTTTTTTGGTGTTGTAACCCAGAGTGTTGTCTGAGTGTTGAAATTGGTTACCACAAAGGTTCAAGGCATATTCTCCCATGTCTGCCTACTTAGAAATGCAGAACTACTTACTGTAGGAAGAAACCATCACAAATTTTGCATATAGTACTATACAAATATATAACCACATTAGTATTTAAGAAATTGTGTATGTGGCAGGCCAGAATTTGCTCAAATATATTTTGATTGAGAGAGAAAATAAGAATTACTGGTTCTGATGACAACCAGTTAAATATACCTTTGATGAATATATCTGCAGTATATTAGCCATTTTTGCTAACATACTAGCTAGTGGGATGGATCAATAGACTGCTAAATTGCAATCTAAACTACATACATTCTTACATGGTACATCATGTATATGATCTGAATATGTTCCTTGTGTTAATATTCTGTGTGTTGGGTATACAAGTTTTTTTTAGAAGAAAATAGCATTAATTACTTCCTAAAGGTAATACAAAGTGTGCTACACAAATAGGATAAATAGTACATTTTTTCATAAAAACCCTCACCCCTGCATTGATCGTTCTAATTCAAAACTCACTTTGCGATAATGCATGTGAGAGCTTATGTCTTATCCTCAGCACCTTCATATGGAAGATGAGATCAAATTACTTGCTTTCATATTAATATTTAGTATTCAGAAAACAGATTTTACTCTCTCTAACCATGACTGCAGAATGAATTTCTGATTTAAAAAGGAAAACTACTGTGATGCCTTCTTACATCTTGTGAATCCTGAGTTTAAAGTGGGAGATCTGATCACTACTGGTTAAACTTACTTAATCTCCTTCCATTTCTGGCAAAGTGATAGGGTTTGTGAAAAGCTTTTAAATCCCAATTTAAAAGTGACTTTCTATTCCTCTGATTTGTGGTAGTCAGAAAAGCCTTATTATTTCTATGCTTGTTTCTAGTGTGTCATCCCCCTCCCCAAAAAAACCCCTGCTATGATATTTCAAGGCACCTGGCAGGTGAACATTGTTGTATTCGCTTTCCTTCTTTACACCATATAGCTTACCTATTCTTGTGTAGATATGTTTGGGGACTGGAACTTCTAGGGTGAGGGTGAAGAATTATGTAAATAGCTGTTGCAACCCATGCTGAGGGTATTTGGAAAATCTGCTCTCTACATCCTTCTTCAGTTTTGTAATGCATATAGGGAAGCTGTATATGCCATTAACTTTTCAGTACTTGCTCTTCTAAGTGAAAGAATTGTGAGTGGATAATTACAGCAGTGGTTCTCAACCACATGAAGTTTAAGATGTGTGTGGACTTCAACTCCCAGAATTCCCTAGGCAGCATGCAGCCTGGGCATTTTTGGAAATTGAAGTCCACACATCTTAAACTTCCTGTGGTTGAGGAAAGCCAAAGTTGTTTCTTCAGAAACTAATGATAAAATATTATAACTCACTCTATATACTTTTTTTTTTTTTTTACAAAACAATTATTTTTGTTCACTTTGTTTACCAAAGTTTTGCAGTTTACATACTTTTAGATTGGTTTTAAACACTAGTCAAGATTGGAAGAGGAAAAATAAGCCTAGGGTGACAAAAAGTCAGGAACTTTCTTGAGTTTGTGCATCTAAAATCTAAAGGTTACGTCTATTGAAAAGAGAAAAGGACAAGAAACTTGGATAAGTTAAAGTACAATCTTGTTTCCCTTTCACTTCCCCCTGGAAGTCTGTGGTCTTAATAAGGCTGAAAACAGAATGGCTGTTCATGGTTAGAGGCTGCCTACCGGGTTGCCATGGTAATGCACTGTTGGTTGCAAGTGAGCATGCTCAGAGAAGGGGAAGATTTAGCAGAGGCTTGGCAGACTGCCCGGGGAGGCTTACCAGATGCTTTGAAATGGGCTGTCTCTTTCTTTTCCTTTCATGTAATGTCTGATTTTTTTTTACTACATGGAAGAGAATGTAAGCAATGCTGCATAACATTGGATTCAGTGCAGCAAAAGGAGGAACGCAAATATTTGCAAGTTAGCCTGAAGTGCATTGAGGCACCGTGAGCTGATTAGGTAGAAAAGCAAATGTAACCATTTTACATTTGAGAGAAAATGCAGCACCTGGGTAAGGACTATTTGTGGATTCAGGCTGTAACTTATTTAGTGTGCTGTGGATATGGGCCTCGAAGAAGGAGGGTTGGGTTTAGATTTTGTAAGTTTCTGGTCTTTTTTTCCGGCTTTTTCCTGATGCATGTATTTCCTTTCCTTTGCAAAACGACAATTGGAATCTCGTTATAGCTTTTAGTGTGCCATAAAATAATGGCTTTTAACAAAATGGAGTCACTTTCCACGCAAACATGCTAATACTGAACAAAGTGTAGAGCTTGATCGTTTGTGGAATGTGGAATCTCACCCTTTCCCCTCCCCCTCCCTCATGTTGTTATACACAGTTAATAGGCCACATTTTGCTGGGTGTGAACTGTTGCAGGCTGCACTGGCTTTTAGTGCTAGCATTTGTAAATATCCTGTTGTTTTAGGTAAGTGAATAGAAGTCTAGTCTGTAAAAATCTAAATGTTGTTGCTTGAAGCTGTTATTTCGTTCTAAAAGAGCTTTAGCTTTTCAAACAAAAGAAGGGGAGGAGAGGAGCTTTGTTGAGAAAAAAATAAAAATGGCATTCCAGTGGATATTTTTCAGACTTAATTTGAAGTAAAATAAACTATTTGGCAATTATTGGAAGGTAAAGTAAAAAAATGGATTACTAGAAAAAATTGCTGAGTCTATTGTTTCATGAAGCAGTGGAGATTATTTCTTCCAAAAAAAAAAGAGTATAGGTGTGGAAACAGTGGCACATTTCTATGCTGTCAGCAGAAAAATCAACATATTGAATGCTTGAATTTATAATTTTAAATTTTTAACACGTTCACTGTTCTTGTCTTTCTCCATTTTTGCTTTCCACATTTGAAAGGAATAGTCAAAATGGTTTTTATTTTTTTTAACAAGCAAAATGCAGTAATAGAGAAGCCACTAGGTAGCTAGACATCTTCTATAGCTTAATTTTAAAAAAAATCTGTTTCACATTTAAAAGGTTATAAGTTCTTTATTAAACCATTACATTAGCTGAAGAAGCCCCTACACAATTTTTGTATCAGATATTTATATTGCATGTTTGGACAATGCAGTCATCCCAGGAATAGTGGACCAATTCTTAGAAAAATAGGATTTAGGTCCAATCCAGCAATTATTGCTTTACTCATTACAGTAATGTTTAAGATTCCAGTCTGTCCTCTTGAAATAGAGGTTCTATAGCAGCAGCCTCCTTCCCATTACTTTTCAATGTACTCAACATGATTAGGAATTTGAACTCAGGACTTCCTTGTCGAAACATAAGCTACTTTCTATTGAATACTGTCTTTAAAATATATATTTAGTAGATTATATAAAATAAATTTGAGGAAAAAATCACTAAATTATCCAGAAATATGCCTATGTGGAATATTTATAACACGTCTAATCGTTGCATATCTCTTGTCTAATGTGATTTGCAAAAGCTGTACATAACAAGCATCACAAAGTTGTCCCAGTATTTTTAAACCAAATTTTCTGCAACTTCTGTGCATTAAGATACTTTAACATAAACCAAAAGGGGTTCTCTTTTTTGTCATTATCTGAACAGTGTACAGTATGTGAATTTGGAGAAACTTTGCTTTTTAGTCACAATTGAAAGCATTCATCTTGAAATTTTATTAGTTTTGAAAGCTATTATGAATCTCTTTTAACTAAAAACAGCTCATCTCTTGCTTCAGAGATTGAGTAGTTAGTTTCAGGTTTGAATAACTAGAATTCTGTTTGAAATATAAAACAAGTTTGTCTCTATGATAGCATTAGGCACTTTTCTTTTTAAAACAGCTCTGTTGGACTTCATAATGAATCAGAATGTGTCTCTGTTATTTAGTTTAAAATTTAAAATGCTTTTATTCTAAGAGTTAAAACACTTTTTCTGTAGAGCAAACCCTTCAGATTACTTAAGAGGTTCATTTCTCATTAGGTACAATAGTTATTAGGAATCTTATTCTGGGCAAGGATATATTGTTAATTTCAATTTTTAATGGCTGATTTTCAACACCATAGTAGCATCATATTTTGAATTTAATGAAACACTTAGCTTAGTGTTTTAACATTGAAAATAATTCAATGAACGATTGGAACATAATATATTGTTCAGGTCATTTCATCTAATTGGTGGCAGGGGATTGCTACTAAAACTGTTTAGTTTTGTTGCTACATAAGGTATGTTAACCAAGTACACAAAGCTAACTAAGAATTATGCTTTGCAGTTCCTTAAAACCTTGTCAATATAAAAAAAATCAAGAGTTTCCATCTCCATTTGATTGAACGTATTTTCACTGCCCTGTATGTTCTAGAATGTACATGTACTGCAGCCCAAAATTGCAATATCCATTTGACTCTTGTGTCCTTGCAGAAAGGTGGTTGCATGTACATTAGATTTTTTTCTGCATTGAACATGTTCAAATCTGTCCAGCAATTCAATAATATTTCATTAACAAATGTAATACTGCATTTTTCTTAAGAGATAAAACCTAAATTATAACTTTTCCAGAGCATTGTAATATATAATTGCATATATAGCATAGTGACTTCTATAATAAATATAGTATTATGAACATTTTTGCATAAAGCATAATTACCGATATATACATTTAATTATTATAAATGTATTCTTTCATACTTTAAACAAGATTGTGTATGGCACCTCTCACTTACAGTATCTGGTATCCTATTGATAAATAATATTCTGCAATGTTTTTGCAATTCTTACATTTTTTTTTATAAGGAGGCAAATATGTATTATTTTCCAGTCTTTTTCCTTTAGAATCTGTCTGAATTTAAGTGCATATTAACTATAACCATATTCCATAACCTAAACAAAGGTTTCATTTAAAATAGTTACTCAGTTGCTCAAATTCCTTCATAATATACAAAGATATGTATGCGTAAGAAGTTCTTGTTTTATTTTGCATAAGGAACAAAAAAAACAGACTATAGTAAATCTCTAATGATTTTTCCTTTGTTAATCCCACTGCCTTCTAATCTGGAATTTTGGAAAGAAACAATTCCTTCATTGATTTAAAGCAGTACCTGAAGATTGCTACTGAAGTTGAATACAGCTGGTTGTTAAAGGGTATATAAACATAGATGTTTCAAAGAAGGAACTAACTATACATTTACTTCATCTGTATTTTGTCTGATTCTTTAAAAGTCTAGTTTACTACCATACCAAGTTAATTGAAACAGTGATAACTTTACAAGGACATTGTTGAGGACATATGAGTGTCATCCTATTTGTGATCTAGTATCCTAGAAGCCTATTTGCTATATTTTGACATATTTTTGTACATTTAATATTTGATACAAAAATCTATGCTTCTCCACTGCTTTTGTATATTTTATTCTTTTGCAAACTTTAGATTGCTCTCGTCTAAAGGTTTTCATGCAGTACCATAGCTTAAATATTTTAGCTCTTTACCTATTTTATTTTCTTACCAGAGAGATCATGTTTGTGTACAGTTATTTCCAAATAAACAGGTTTAAGGATAAGGCTGTTTTCTGCAAGATACATTTCTGGAGAAATACAGAGAATTGAAGCTTTAAACAGTTGAAGCTTCAAATCACATTTGTCTTGCCTGTCTTTGTTCAGTTTCCTCTTGAATGAAAAGAATCAAATTACCAATGGGCACACATTCAGAACTTCACATACACTGAGTTTACTGAAAGCAACTGAAAGTCTAGGAATTTAGTTCTCTGGTGTTGCTCATATAAGGTTACCCTAGTGATCCTTAAAATCTTGACAAATGTACATTAATCTCAAAGGTATAATTTTAATAAATAAAAATCAATATTGATTTGAGTTGCCGTAGACATTTTACTCATTATATCTGATAAACCTTAGTGGCATCATACGAATTTCCTAAATCTCATGCCTGCTTACGTTTTGCACCAGCAGACATGAAGTTCAAGAAATTCATATGATGCCACTGAGGTTTATCAGATATATTGAGCAAAATATCTACTGCAACTCAAATCAGTATTGATTTTCATAATATATTTACAGAAACAGAAGCACAAATTATTTTTAGGACTATGTTTGATTATATATTAAAAAAATCACATTATGCAAGATTTTAAGACGGGGACACTATAGGAGTGAAACTTTAAAGACCAGTTTTGAGATTTCTGATACGGCATTGATCCCCAGTCTGTGTTTGGAAATAACAGGTTTGATATAAAAATACTGCACTTGATTCATAATGCAGGCACCACTGTTTTCTTTTTAGGAAAAAAATAGGAACGGGATACCGTGCAATAATTTCAAGCAGGAGCATCAACATCTTAACATTTTGCAGGATAATACAATTTCATCCATTTTATTAAAATGTTAATTTTATTTAATATTAGGTCTTATGGAGGCCTTCTGTAGAATTACATGTGGTACATGGCCTCCAGGCACTAACCTGCCAACCCCTGCAATGCATTGTTTCATGTGTTGTTCCTCAGAAGCTTTTAGTGTTGTTGAAGTGATGACACATTAAGGGAAGTATGGGAACCACTGAGCTACAATTAGATATGAAAATTACTTAAGAAAAGTAGACAAACTCAGCTATAGAAGAAGCGCCTTTCAAAGAATTTAAGCAAGTTGCTGTGATAGCATATATGGTTGCTAGATAGCCAAATTTAACTAGAGTTAATTACCCCTATCTCCCCTAATTAGAGTAAGGTCCCCCTAACCCTAACCAGTCCACATATTATATGGTTATAGAGAGTGAGCAGAGAGAAATTTAATGCCTCATTGAAGGAAGGGCTAATGAAAGAGGAGATTCAAAAATGCTTTTTAAAAAATACATTGTAATAGAATTTTATGTTTGCCATATTTTGATGGAATTGGCTTCATAGTCAATATACTTTGGAATGTGGTAAATACCAGCAAAAAATAGGGCATTAAATAACAAGAGGGAATTATTGGAACACCCAGAGAAAGGTGAATTAACACAAATGTTATGGATATATGCTCAGTAACTGTAGAATGCTGAATGTTATTTTAACATCTAGTTTTAGTGGCATGATAGTGAGATAGTCCCTTTTTCAGGACTATGTGCTCTTGAAACTTAGTCCAGTTTTAAGGTTTCTTCAAGCTAAGGATTGGTAGTTTGCTGGGGTCATATGTGCCATACCAATTTAACTGGGATTTTAATGAATAATTTGATCCTTCTTGTCAGCTTTCCTTTTGTTTACAGATACAAAATTTGTTATAAACATATGTATTACAATGTGTCTTTTTATTTTTAAAAGCCTGAGGAAGAGCTTGATCCAGAAGAGAGGGACAATTTCCTCCAGCAGCTTTACAAGTTTATGGAAGACAGAGGTAGTATGTTTTACTTTGCTTATGTATAGATTGCAGCCTTTCAACTTTTCTAGGAACTACTTTGGATCCTAACCTTTATAATAGGCTTGATTCAAGTTTATCAACAAAAGAAATTCCACCCCAAACGCTGCCTTCCCAAACTGAGATATGGTTGTATTCATTTTTTGGTTCTTAATTCCCAAAGTATTAATTGCACCTATTGACCATCTGAAAGGTTGCCTATTTGATTACAAATGGTTACATAAGTTGTTATAGATAACAAAATGTGGAGTAATTTCCTAGCACTATATGTTCTTAAGTGGGAAACGGTCTTTAGGTAGGCTTTGCTATTCTGAACTTTTCGGTTGGCCTTTTCACCAGTAAATATCAAAATGCTATATTTTCCATTGATAAGATTTTAAGTCTTGAAGTTCCAATAAGCATTATATTCCACCGACTTTCTAATAATAGATATGGCAGTGGTTAATATAATGAAGAAATACTATTTATTTATTATTTTTAGGTTGGGGTTATTATTTCTCTGGAATGTGCGGGTCATTGAAGCTTTAGTCCTTTTACTGTATATTTTTAAAATATTATTTCACACACAAAAAAGAGAACCTGGAGTACTTGACTTATGACCACAATTGGGGCTAGAATTCCAGTCATTAAGCAAGTCATGTGACCAGACCCAATTTTATGACCATTTTTACCATGGTCATTAAATGAATCGTGCTGTTCTTAAATAAATCTGGCTTCCCCAATTGACTTTACTTATTTGAAGCCAGGTGGGAAGTTGGCAAATTGCTATCATGTGACCATAAATTGTTGCAACTATCATAAATGAAAATCAGTTGCCAATCACCCAAATTGTGATGATGTTGGCCGCTGGAATGGTGCAATGCTCCTAACTTCAAAGATGGATCATAAGTCACGCTTTGCAAAACCACTGTAACTTCAAAATGTTGTTAAATACCGTAGTTGTAAGTCAAGGGCTACCTATATTGGGGATAGCATCTATGTCTATGTTCACTTACATCCATGTTGGAATTTCTAGTATTTGTAATAATACCATTTAAGAAATATATTGCAATCTCTAAATATACATTTAAAATGATCTGTTTCACCAAAGCAGTTGCACATGAATTTTTATGTACTGTACTAATGATTCTGCAAGCATCTGACGAGTTGAAATGCATTGTATGCTCTAGTGAAAAAAATTTGCACCATAATATTCTGTCCTCATGTTTTCATTAATTAGGAACTTCTATCAATAAGCCACCTGTTCTGGGCTATAAGGATCTTAACCTCTTCAAACTTTTCAGACTGGTATATCACCAGGGTGGGTGTGACAATGTAAGCATAATTTACCTTAAATTTATCCTGAGTTCATGCTATTTAATTTCAAACTAGCAACATGCTAACATGCTTTATTTTCTCCCGTTCTTTCTTCCAAGATTGATAGTGGAGCTGTATGGAAACAAATTTATATGGACCTTGGCATTCCTATTTTGAATTCAGCTGCTTCTTACAATGTGAAAACTGCGTATAGAAAGTAAGTGATCTCTATTCTTTCTTAATTTGTATTTGGACATGAACTGGTTGAAGAACAAGAATTGAGTACATTTTATCAAGCTTTTATTTGAGCAACTCCTTGTCAAATGATCAAATTAGTCTGGATTCAAAGGAATGTAAGAAGCAGAGGGGACTGGGATAGGCACTAATGATGGCATCTCACTAACAATAACTCCTTTGTGCAGGAACATTTTATTATTCGTAATTTTTCTCTCCTTTTATCCAAACCCACTTGTAGACTGTTTACTTTCTCTAAAGAAATTAAAGTTTCAGAAAAAAGCAAAACAGTAACCCAATCAACAAGTAGAGTTAAAACCAAGTGAAGTGCCTGCAAGCCTCATGTATCGTACTAAAAATTATTCTTGTAACTCAGAAATCAGAAAATTGGAAAGGAGGGATGGTAAATTGCGATGCTAGTGTTAACAGCTCACTTTTTAATCTGTTAATTTTGAAGGAGCTTGTGGGGATTTCTAAAAGGGTATACCGTCCCTGTATACTCTTTAAGTTTGATGGGAATTATTTTTAAGGATATCCCATAATGAATATGTATTTAAAAACCTGTAGGTATCTTTACGGTTTTGAAGAATACTGCCGTTCTGCAAACATTCAGTTCCGAACCATCCACCACAATGAACCAAAAATAATTATAGTAGAGAAAAAAGAAGAGGAAATGGAGGAAAAGGTAAAAGAAGAGCCTGAAATGTCTCCTGTAGAGGTTCAGAATGAGATGGAAGAAAACAACTGTAGCAGTGAAAGTGAAAAAGAAGAACTGGAGCAGAGGTCTCAAAGGGTAAGCAACTGCACTGTAAAAAGAGTTGTTATAAAATAAGCAATGACTTTCGTAATTTAGTTGAGAACACGCAGCCTTCCACCGGCTTCTCATTCCCCTCAAATACTGTCTGTTCTTGTAACACTCTGAACTTTTCCAACCTTTTCAAATGTAGTTTTATTTCCACTATTTATTTCCACTTGTCCTATAAGAAATCCTCGGGATGGCTGAACAAATTCAACAAATTTGTCTACGAAAAGTTGCCTCTCCTAAAGCCTGCGGGATTCAGTTAACAGCAAACTAGGACTGCTGTCATATAACCGCATCTCTCAGCGACAGAAATTCCAATCCCAGTTGCTGTTGTAAGTCAACAACTACCTGTACACGGGCCTTCCACAGCGTGAGAAAAAGAATTACTTCTTTGTTTTCATGCTGGAGGAATATCCTTTTTAAGATGAAATCTGTCATCTGAGTTATTGCATTTATCAGGGTATTATGAAATGTAATGTATTCTTAATAAATCTATGATTCCAGTTCACAATTTGAGTTGCTACTGAATTTATATAGAGAGGAGTTTCATAGGGATTGGCATGAGCAAGTACATTTCACATTACATCTGTATTTCCTGCTACTTCAATTAATATGACCCAGTTATTCCTATCACTGCTCTTCCAGCAGTTGCTCAAGTATCAAATTATAGAGTAATTGAGAAAATGATAAATATTTGGTTCATTTTGAAAATGGTTGACTTGCATACTAACTTTATAGCTTGGTTCGTGTGTTGTAGTAAATCAAAGTTTAACGATGCTTTATTTAAAAAAAGTAACAATCATAAATCATCCTAGGTCATAAATCAAGCAATGTCACATTAGAGCTGTATGTGATTAGCCACTGTGTAATTTTGTGTGTTCTTTTCTTGTCTGCATTCTGTGCAGCAGCAGAATTTATATGTTATATTTCTAAAAGAAAAGCTAACTCTCTTCTGTTGAGAAATATTCTGGTTGTCCATTAATTCTTCAGTAAGCCATTAATTAAGAAACCACCGTTATGGAATTGTGCTTCCTGAAAAGCAACAATGCATCTTAAGCAGGATGATATCTCACTTATTTCCTTACACAGGGACGAAGAAGACATATCCGTGATGCGTCGCTTGTTAAAAAAGAAGGTGAAGATGATAAAATACAAGATAAGCTAAAAGACAGCAATAAGGAGAACAAAGACATAGAAGAGATTTCCAGTAATGCAGAGAAGATTGAAAATGATACGGCACTTGCAAACAGAAAGACTACACCAAAGCAAAAGGAAAAGAGAGCAAAACAGGAAGAGGAATCTGACAGGGAATCAGATGAAGAGGAAGAGAGAAGGCAAGGAAATTTCTTCAGGCTTTTGTCTGGGTTGCCGAACATTGCATGGCAATGATAATAATAACTTGTGAAGAGAGGGGGTCATTATTTAATAGGCTCAATTTAACAGCAAGGATGGAGCTATATTGGGGTCAGCAGTCTTTTTACCTAATCACTGCCAGGAGGTAGCAATGCAGGTTTCAAAAAAAACAACCAACCAAATGTAACATTTTTAAAAACCAGCCAAAATCAGTACATTTTGAAAAACTTCAGCAAAGTCCCCAGGGCATCTCATGTTAAATCTGATAAGCTTCGGTGGTTTTACAAGACTTTGGCCATTTTTATTGTCTGATAATAGCACATTAAGGGGATCTGTATTGTCAATTCCTGACTTAAATGAAGTGTTGATTTTCTTTTCAAGATTAATTCATAATTTTAGCCTTTATAATGACTGGGTCAGTAGCAGAACCTATAGCTGGATTCTAATTACTATCATCGTGTCTTAAGCTTCCTGACACAGTGCTTGCATTCTCCTTACTTAGGTGTAACTACTTTAACCTAAAGAATTCCCAGGATTGTATGCTGTTCTTTCACCCCGTCCTTTTTATAGTTCTTGCATTCCCTGCCCACCCCATTGTGGTTGCTAAAAGTTCATCACAATTTTATATCATTCTAAAATTAAAAAATACAAGGATAAACTCTTAATATGTATACAGTTTTTAATGTATCTTTCCCTTTTACCAGAAGAAGGGGAGGGAACCCTCATGTACTGCATGGCCCTTTCTACATTATGGATGTAGTCTTGCTTTAAAAAGAAAAAGAAACACATCCTTTTCCAACCATCAAAAATGGTTTGTTCCTTATCTTAATGTTTGATTAAAATTAATCCTGGATTAATAGTGATCCATAGTCAGTCAGTTAGTCAGTAATCAACCTAAAACAAGTGGTTGTGCTTTCAGATCTTTATGACTGTAATGGAGACTGAAGAGGCTATGCTTGATTTCATCATGCTAATTAATGCCTTTGCATTATGATAAAATTCCCACAGTGTCATGTCAAAAGACACATGTAAAGCTCTGTGTTGGGTTTTCTCTGTTGTCCTTATGACAAAACAAACCTCCTAGTTTTCATCGTTCCGTATTACCAGAACCCTAAAAATTTGGATTGCTTCTGAGCAAATAGTTGAATTTTATATAAGAATGTTATCCTTATATCAAAGGTTTGCAGAATGCAATTAGGCATTGCAATTCTAGTGCCCAGTTATAATTTCATATTGTATATTTAGGGGAAAACAGGGCTCCATAAATGATGCCCAGAGAGATGAAGCACATTCCATATACCTTTTCTCATTTTTTGGGTGGGGGAGTACTTCTTTTACAAGAGTAATATGGGAGTGTTATCTTATTCTACAGAGGCAATTTGAATAATTGCTCCCTTTTCTCATTTCTCTAAAAATGATCATTTGATAACAGCTCTTAAAGGCCGGAACCCAAGTAAAGGCATTCCAAAACCTGAGAGAGTTGCACTTCTTTTCCGTAAGATCTCTGTTATCCCCACATTAGTAAAGTGGGTAGGCTGAAAATTTATAACTTCTGAGTCTCTGGCTGAGATAAGATGTGAATTGAAATCTTTATGGCTTATGCTTTTCATATTTGTATCACATTCTAGCTTTTTTACTGTTGGATAACATGCATCCTTCTGCCTAGTTTAAAAAAAAAGGTTTGAAAGCAGACAGTTCAGAATTATGGCAAGAGAGAACAATCCATTTGCTATTAGTTCAATGAAAAACATGGTAGTGAAAGAACACTCCTGTGGGTTAGCATATGGCTTCAAGAAGGTTATTCCTGAGAGAATGTAAACCTAACAAAACAGGTACCCTCCACCCCCCCAAATAGGTTATAATCCTCCCTTAGGCATGAAAGCCAACTGGGCAACTGAGCCAGTCACTCTTATCCCAACACACCTCACAGGCTGGTAGTGTGGAAAATAGGAAGCAGGAGTATTAAAATATGTTTACTAACTTGAGTTTTTTATATATAGAAGAATTTACTACTTCTTTGAACCCTGTGATGCAGCGTGTTATCACTCATCCTTTTAATAAAAAGATGTATTTATTTAATAGTTATACACAATCATCCTGAAATCCACTCGGGAATGCATAACAAAAAAGTACAGACAAAATTGTGCATCTATTGTAATATAATATTAAAATACTAAGCTGATCCATCTTGACATTTTTCCCCCAAAGCAGATAGCAATAGCACTTAGATTTCTATACCGCTTCACAATGCTTTACAGCCCTCTCTAAGCGTTTACAGAGTTGGCATATTGCCTCCAACAATCTGGGTTCTCATTTTATCAACCTCAGAAGGGTGGAAGGTTGAGTCAACCTTGAGCCATTTAAAAATCAAACTCCTGGAGTGAGCAGTGAGTTAACCTGCAGTACTGCATTCTGCACCATGGCCCTAATGGGGACCTCTCAAAACTCCCAAGAGCTGCTTTCATGTATATTAATCTTTTCCATTTAATTGTATTCATGCGGCTTCTTAACACAGATCATAACAGCTAGGAAAGTTCATAAGAAATGCAGCCTTTTGGCTTTGCAGGCTGTGCAATCCATTTAAAGTTTCCAAAAGTCAAAATTAGAATAAAAACAGAGAAAGAAAGAAAAACCTGGTGACCAAAGTAGAGTTTTCAGTACTGCATTAATACCATGATGTGTTTAGCAACTGAAATGCATTGATTAAAGTTTCTGGAATCTTTTTTTTAATTCAAAGAGAGAGGAAAATGCAGGCCTGAGAAACCAGATTCCTCAGGATCAGAGAGCAGAACAAAAATGCAATCTGTATACAGGGCATATATTTGGATTGAGCTGTCAGTAAGTTTATTAAATTTAATTTTAGTGTCACTAATTGTGTATTGTGATAGATGATCCCCTGGCCATTTTACAATATAATCCATCTAGACCTTTACACATGCAGAGATATATCCATACATAAATATTCAGTCCTATTCTGTGATATGTTCCTGGCTAAATATTATGCTTTTCATTAAAAGTACAAGAAAAAATGTAAGTAATTGAGGTTAAACAAATTCATTCAGCATAATTATAGATGTTGATCACAGGGTTCAGCGTCATCCCAACCTCTAAATTCTCTCTCTTTTAAATGTAATATTCCAGGTGTAATATTGTTTGAATGACTTAATATCTACTTGCCATTGTGATATCCTAATGGATTTTGCAACTAGAAAGCTCCATTGCAAAAGTAAATGAACAATTAAAATTTAGGAAAGGATTGTAAACAAAGGAGAGGTGATCCTGACTTAAAACAGGAATTGGGACAGGAATTTCTGTTGCTAAGTGACACGGTGATCAAGTACGATATCACATCACTGCACCACTTGGCAATGGCAGTTCCAGAACTTTTGGTTGCTGTTGTTAAGAAAGCCCATTGCTGCCATGGTTTTTATTTGCAACCTCCCACCAGCTTCCCTATTGACCTTGCTTGTTGGAAGCCGGCCGTGAAAGTTACAAGGGGCAATCACATGACCATGGGATGCTGCAAGCCAAGCACCCAGTATGATCACGTGACTTCAGGGATGCAGTACCTGTTGTGTGAGTACCAGCCATAAGTACCACTTGTTCAGCACCATTGTACGTTTGAATGGTTGTTGAATGAGTGATGTAAGGAAGAACACCTATAGATGTACAGGCACCTATAGATAATGAATAGATTAGGTCCAATATGCTTCTACACATCATTAATTGAAAATCATTATGAAAATTTGGGTAGTTAACTGAAATTGGGGGAAAAAGCAAATGATTGAAAAATGTTAAGTGAATTTTAAGATAGCATATGTGGGAAATTAAATAAGAATGCATCACTTTGTGTAAAACGTGCAAAACTTCAACAAAATAATTACAGTTCTTTATCTGAGACATTGTGCTACAGAAAACAATGAAAAGTGCATTACAATACCATGCAGTTTCTGCATGAAATTATTTGTTGTATAAGGGATAGCTACTACACTTATTATGATTTTAGTTTTTAACTTTTCATTTCATAACCAATTTAGAATTACCATTGGGAAGGATGATGCACAAATAAAAGAAGTATCGTAAGTGGTAGGGAACCACTTCAGAAAACTTCAGTGCAGTAGCAAAAGTTAGTCATGCAAAGCTGATCATAGTTTTCCTTGCGACTGACCTGGGGTGTTGCCTTTTGCTAATCCTTGACATGGGATTGAACAGATGTGTGTAGAAGATTCATTACTTGGAAAGTGCAGGTACTGTCAAGATTTCCTTTCCGAGTCATTTTACTTAAAGGAAACGATGGCAGCACTATAGGTGACTTGAAAGAGTGGCATGAATGGGGAAAGTCGCAGTTGTCTACATTTGGCCTCTTAATTAATTGATACCGTGTTGTCTATTCTGCAGCAGGGAAGAACTTGAAAATCGAGAATCTGAAGGCGAGGAATGTGAAGAAGATACAGAACCTTGTCTTACAGGAACCAAAGTAAAAGTAAAATATGGCCGCGGTAAAACACAGAAAATCTATGAAGCCAGTATTAAAAGTACAGAAAACGATGACGGGGAGATTTTGTATTTGGTGCATTATTATGGTTGGAATGTTAGGTAAGGAGAAGAATGGTTACCTGAACTGAATATTGATTGCTACCATGTAAAGGTTTAAGGTAGACTGTTTAGGTCTATTACAGATGCCTACAGTATTTCAGTCCTGCTCCCACTCCTTTTTCCCCCCTTGAATATCAACATTCTTAAATATGGTCAGATATAAATATTGTCACATTGACTGTTAAAAAATGGGAATGTGAGTTACAGTGAGATTTCCCCCCCTAAAAAAACGTCATGGAGAATTGCCCTTCCCTTCAATTTGCATATGGTAGTGTTCTTATAGAGGTTGGCTCTACATGTAAAATTTGCTGCTGTACATGTTCATGTTCAAAATCCATAATAATTTCATAGTAGATCATGGGCAGAATTTGTCCTGTCCTTGCTAGCCCAACAATTTTTAATTAAAGGCACGTGGCTTTATTCGTAAAAAAGGAGAAAGAATAAGAGTTGAATTTAAAAGCTCTATCAGTAAGTTACTTATTTGCCAATTGTATTTATCTATTGTTTGAAGTAGGGTGTAGGATTTATTTATTTATTTATTTGCCTGCTTGCTTATTATGCTAAATCCAAGCAGGATTTTGAGTTGCTAGAATTTTACATTCAGACTTACAATTTAAAGGGATGATTCTTAGAATTCTGGATATTAACATGTAATTCCAGATTGCAGGTTACAAGTTATTTTTGTAGTTACTTTTGCAAAAGAAGTAAAATTAACCTCTGTGATTTTGCACTGAGGTAAATGGATGCAATATTCCTTTCCTTGTAGATACGATGAATGGGTAAAAGCTGATAGGATTATTTGGCCTGCAGAAAAAGGAGGACCAAAGAAGAAGCAAAAGAAAAAAACAAAAGTAAGTCATGTTCATAAATTATTTTTCACATCTAAATAAATTTATAAAAATCTTTCCCTTCCCTTATTACTATTTTCAATGTATTTGAAGTAAGAGAAAATGTATCACCATTAAGATCAGGATACCCATTTGGACAAACCCAGGTTTTTCTGGAAAGTTTGTGAATAATTTGAAGGGATGCTTCACTTTTTTTCATAAAATAAAATATTTGAGGTGCTTAGAATTACAAGTTTTATGACTGAGAACTCTGATTTTCCACAAATGGAGATCTGTCAATTGATACTGGTTGTATCCTCTGCTGAGCAGAAGTTCTACAGTGGATGTTTTCATGCATTCTGTGATGGAAAAGTCTAAACTTCCTGTGACAATGAGATTGTTTATGTTTGTATTCAGAGTAAAGAAGACTCTGAAAAAGATGAAAAGAAAGAGGAGGAGAAACAAAAGGGAAAGCGTGGACGTCCTCCTCTGAAATCAACTCTTCTATCAAATCTCTCTTGTGGTCTGTCTAAAACTCCTAATAGTGACAGCAAATCAGGAGTGCGAAGTGCACGCAGCAGCCTGCTGGATTGTTCACCCTTGCTTAATGGGACAGAAGGTACTTCTGCTTTCATGTCATGTGGTGTGGCAATCAGTTTTTTGCTCAGTTGCTCAAGCTGGCAATGAGACACATTAAGGTAGAAACGGTTTTCTGATTTTAAAATCAACACATTTTTGAGTGTGAAAATATACAAATAATTGCAAGATTATTAAATGAAGTGCTTTTGCTCTCTACCTCTATATTATAGCCTCTTTCATTTTTTTAGATATGCCTCGCAGGCAAACAAGACGTAGCTCAGGAATGTTGGATTCTGACAGAGGGTCAAATGGTGAGAATTTTTAAAAATAAACTCTAGGGAGAAATTTCACAAATTTGGGGAAAGAAAGGGCAAGTGCCAACCCTTAGATGAAGGGATATATGGTGCTATCTACAATGAAGAAATAATCGAGTGTACATTACTCGCCACTTACTGACATAATGAACACTTCCATTTACATGAAGGACCTTTATAAAACAGTTGCACAATATTTTGGAGACTGAGAGGTGTACTTGGCTTTAAAGTGATGTCTTGGTCTGGACAAAAATAGCTTAAATTTAAGCGTAAATATACTTTTCACTAAAATAACAGTACAGCATGTGTGCACGCACACACACACTCTCAATCCAAAGTTGATAGGTTTACTCACTTTATGACATAACCCCAATTAATACCCTTTTAAATTATATTTTGTGATATTTTTTAGAAATTAAAGGGGGTATTTTTTGTCCACAGCGCCTCATTAGAGGCCAAAGACCCACTAAAACAAAATGATTTTCAATGCCAATGAAAATATCAGAAGAGAAAGACTAAATGTGCCACTGGAAATAGCATGTTTCATAATGCAATGACTACCACAGAAATATTGAAATTCTATTCTTTTAATTTTATCTTACATTAGAAATTAAAAATTAGGTGGCAACTTTTGAAAGGATTTCACTAAAAGTTCTAGAATAGCCACATACAGCCCTTCAGTTTGTAAGGCCTGCCATGTAAGTTGAAGTCTTCTTTCTTTATTAAATATTAAGCGGGGACATGACTCGAAATATGAAAAAATGAAATTTTCTTTGTGATATTTTATGTATTTTGCAATTACAAATTAGAATTACAAATTCCTAAATAAAATTGTGTGGCTGTGTTTGTAACTAAAGATTGCTTAAACATTTTATATGTTTTTACATAGTTCTGATTGAATTACTAAAAGCAAAAATTGCTTTGAACATTATGTTTTTTCTATGTAGTATCTAAATACAATATTTATCTACATTTCAATCTGAAATTCTGCCTTTTCATCCTTTAATGTTGTTTTTGATAGACTCCATTTCATCAGATAGTGAAGCAGATGAATCTTCTGAAAAGAACATTAATGAAGAATTTTCTCCGGCTAGTTTTGAAATGGAAAATGAAAAACAAACAGTTGATAAGCCTGTTGAAGAGATTGCAAAGATCTCACAAATGCTGAAAGAGAATGATCAGAATCAAATTCATCCTTTAGAAAAATTAAAATTAGAAGATGAAGAGAGTGAACAAGTGGTGCAGAATTGTGGAAGTAAAAATGATCATATAGAAGATGTGAAAAGAGAAGTGGAGAAATCACCTAAAGGAAAAAGCCGGAAGAACCGAACAAGAGATTCTTCCCTAGAGAATTCAAAGAATACGTTACTAAATCAGGAAGAAACAACCAATGAACCTGTTGCAGAATCTGAACGATTAAATACTTCTTCCTTGGAAAATAAAGGTTTGAGCGCTACTTCTGAGAACGAAACAGATCTCTGGACAAAAGATAAGAAGCTTATGAAAAGAAAAGTGATAGAACAGCCATCACCTGACAAAAGGGTACGACAAGAGGGTGAGCTGACTGTGCCAAATATTGTGACTGAAGAGAAGGCAAATGAATGTTATGGGGCAGAAGAATGTAAGGATTTAAGTGGGGACGACGCTCTTCGAAATGAGAATGAAGAAATGCCATCATTGGTGGCGGAATCAGATCAACGGCTGCATGTTCGGGGAAGTGAACCCTTTGATTGTTCTTCAGAGGAAAACCGTAGCACACTGTTGAAAGATGAAGATGACTCCATGCCTCAAATTGGTCCTGAAACTCTCCTTTGCCATGAAGTGGATTTGGATGATCTTGACGAAAAGGACAAGAATGGGCCTGAAAGTTTGGTTGCAGAAAAACAAGATGGCAGTAACCTCACTTCAAATCCCCCTATGTTACCTTCTGTGATCCAGCCAAATTTCTCTGTTGCCTCACCTCTAACGTTTAGTCAGGATGAATCGCCAAGCATAAAAAGTGAAAGTGACATGACCATTGAAGTGGACAGTGTGGCTGAAGAGTCTCAAGAAGGTCTCTGTGAGAATGAATCTGCCAATGGGTTTGACGCTTCCAGCAACTGTAGCATAGCTGGTCCAGAAATTGGAGAAAAGGGTAAGGACTACCTATTCTAAGTACAATGTGGTGATTTAAACTCATTGAAAATGCATTTTACAATATACCAAAAGATCGGACCAGGTCTTCTGACTAATTCCTCATTTATCTTTTCAAAGACAAATGTGGGACTTCTCACATTTTAATTCATTTCTATCCCACCAAGACTTATAATAATAAAATACCTGGGACGGGGGGGGGGGGGAATAGAAGAATATTTTTTATATTTTCAATTTGGATTATCTTCGACTATCCTATCTGATATTTATTAATGTTGCATCCATTAAATAAATGGTTGAAACCTTTGAATTGAAACCTAATTAGAGTGTTTACTGCAGTGTTTTGATAAGTATATTCTCAGGTTTATTTTTTACTGTATTTATTTATTGAATTTATATTGCCGCCTATTCGCTCATGGCGACTCAAGGCGGCTTACAGAACTGTATGATAGCCAGTGGTTCCTTTTTAGAGGAGGATACATACAACTTGCGTATTAGCAGCAACTTACATCTGTTAGCAGGAAGTTGTGATTCTGTTCACTGTGACAACTGTTTTTTCATCTTTAACAAGTGTAAGGAGGCTGTGAAAAAATGCCTTGGAAGTACAATCTAAAAAATAAAATCAAACTATAAAAGTAATCCCCATAATTTCATTAACCTTGTAAAGTACTTCTATACCATAACTGCAGCAGCAATTATTGCAGGGGTGGTTTCAGACACACTCACAACATTCAGGCAGCAGCATTCTGTCTTGGGGAGAAGTAAATATTTAGAAGTTTTTTAAAAAGACAACTTTCCTTTTTATTCTGACTTTCTGTTTTTCTTGTGGTTTCCCATGTAATTCACATTATCCTCTTGCCTTAAGAATGAATTAGGTATACTTACAGGAATTGCCTCTGCATGTCTTCCACTGCACATTCCACACTCTACTCCATGTCCTTCAGAAGATGACTCTGTTGAGAAGACGACTCTGTTGTCTTTCTTGACACTTTCCCTAACGCCCCTTTGGAGCAATGTTTTTATGTCTCTGAAGTTAACCTTCATTGTCCAGTGAGTTTGGACTGCTACAGATTTCTTTCTTTCTTGTCATTATGATCTCTTGGGAATGGCAATTTTTCATTTCTTATACAAGTAACTTACATTTTAAACAATGAATATATTATATAGAATGGCAACTTTCATTTTACTTTCAGGACAAAAAAGGCCTGGGGATAACAGTGGTAGTTCCCTGGCAAAGCGGCAAAAGCGAACCCCCAAACGAGCAAGTACGATAGTCAAAAGTGAGAAAAATGGGACAGGTATGTAGGTTTTTTCCCCCAGAAAGGACTTTGGTTTTATGAACTTCTAAATGTTATAAGTATACAGAGCTGAATTTCCCTGAAAACCTTTAGAGAAGGGCTCTCAGGAAGAGATGGGTTCACAATATATAGTATCTCCTTGCTAAGAATAATGGATAGAATTCTGCATCTGTCAGTTTGTAAAGTGTTAAAGCTTTGTGATCATCACTGCCTGGGTCAGTGTGAAAGGATGGGGATGGGTGGGGTGGAATTACAAATAGCAAAATGGCAGTCCTGGACACACTAATCTGCATATAAATTTCATAGGTTTCATTGACACTGGCTGTCTTTTATTTTTCATCCATCTACCAAGGCCATTTCTTCATGTGATTTGATTCACCTCTTCCTGTTAAACTTTAATGTTTTCTCTCATTCATATTCCGTGACATCATTTCAGGACAGGCATGTGCCTTTTGGTTTTTGCAAGCCATTGTTGGCCAGAAGTTAGTTATTTATCTAGGGAGTTCATAGATACAAAAGACCCTGTTGAGAGTTTCCTCTCCCCTCCCCCCCAATTCTTTGAATAATTGTGACCACAGTGGCTGTTTACCACCATGTTTACTTGATGAAAAATTAGATTGGTGACCAATCAATCTGTTTTATGAGCATCATGGTTTATGACTGTGATGGACAAGTTCCATTGTGACTGTAGGTTGTAATGTTTTTTGGTATTATGTACAGTGTTCTAGCATTTTAAGCTTAAATTGTCATGACTCTATGGCATCCTAATTGGAGTTCTCTTCTTTTCAGAAATAGTTGTGGGACATTTCACATGGATGTGTCATTTAAATATACAATGTTTATAGTCTTCTATTTAGATGAAATGATTTCAGTTGAATTGTAGTATAGCAGGGGTGTCAAACTTATTGCCCGCGGGCTGGATGCGTCACACTGGCTCTGCGCATCCCCGGTTTAGCGAAGGGGGAAAGAGTTGTGATACATCATGTGATGACATGACAACGTGAGTTTGACATCCCTGTAGTACAGGGATAGGTAGTCCTGGTGCCCTCCGGACATAATGTTATTCAACTCACACTTATTCCTGTATAGGCCTTATTGGCTTGGGCAGAGAAAATTGAGAAACTTCTCTTAGTATTACAAATAATATTCCAGGACAATCTGAAAATTTTCCACATTGTGATTTAGTACAAAACATCTAGTTGCTTGCTGCCATTTTATCCATGTGCAATGTCAGGTTTTAAATACAATTGGAAATAATTCTATAGTTCCCAATAGCTCTGTCTTTTCCACAACCAGAAAAGTCTTAGAATTGAGAATTACAACCGAATTAGTTTTGAAGGAGAAATTAGGGAAGCTGATGGAGCCTCATCCCAAATGTTACAGATAATGCCCCCAGTTCTGATTTTGTTTGAATTATTTTTTTTTCATATGATGTGATGGTTTGCAATTAGAAAACCAATTAGGTTTGCAAAAGCTAAGTTCAAATGAATTCATACCGTGTTTCCCTGAAAATATGACATGTCCTGAAAATAAGTCCAAGTCTGATTTTTGGGGTGGGCATAAATATACGCCCTCCCCCAAAAATAACCCCTAGTGAAGGGGTGGGTGCGGGCAGCACAGGAGTGTTGTGACCCACCAGCGGCCTGTGCAGCTGGTAACTGATTCAGACAGCAAGGAGGCTGGTGTGATTCACCAATGGCCTGTGCAGCTGGCACCAGAGTCGGACATGGAAGAGGCTGGAGAAGACTTGGTGCCAGAGGCAGGGATTCAGCCAGGGCCTTCGGAACTTCCGGAGGCTGTCGTGAGTGCAAAGGAAGAAGAGGAGGAGGAGCCTGTTCTCAACGCACCCGCGCGCAGAGCTGCCAAAAGGCAGGAGTGGCTCCTGAGAAGGACTACTTGGGAGTAAGGCTTGGGGATAATTGGCCACTCCCATAGCCTATTTAAGTGAGGAAAAGGACTGAGCAATTTGTAGGAAACAACTTAGTTCATTTCACGTCTTGTCTGCAAAACTCCTGTTCAACTCTTGTTGGAACGTCGTCAAGATTCCTGAAAATTGCTTCTTGGCATTTTGCCACGAACAGTAAGATTGTGTGTGGTGTTATCAGAAAGACTCTTGTGGTTCTTTTTGGCTTGGACTATTGCCGGCAGTTAAAAAGGTGAATTAACAGCTGTGGCGCCGAGAAGACTGATTTATAATTTCATGAACTTTAGAATGAATGCTAAGACAGATAATTTAGTAGTCTGTTAATATTAAAACAAGGTTTGTTTGGACGTTGTTTGTGCTGTGTTCCTTGGTCTGGCAGCTGGGACAGAACATATAGCTGTCTCTTCCTTCTGTCCCTCATTACAGTATTAGAAGACAAGGCTCTTCATTGAAACTAAATACAAAGTCAGCATTCATAAAAGAACATAAGGCACAGTTTAATTATGGAATTTGCTTTCCTCAGCTACACTGAGTCCACCAAATGAGTAAAGTTCAAAACAAAAATGCAGAAATTCAAGGTGTATTAGGCGAATAACCACTATTAGTCTTGATACTAGTTTACTAGTTACCTGGAGCAAAACCATCAAGCTATAAATGCAGATGCAGGAAACAATAGCAGAAAACCACTTCTACCTACTTCACCATCCTTATGAGTTTAATTATGATTGTAAAGGGGAATGTTTTTTTGGCCCAAAATAGAAGAGCTCTAATATCATAGCAAACAAGATACATTTCATTATAAATACATAAGGATGGTGCTCAAAGTAGTATGTTAATTTATTTGCTATTGATGATTAACAAAACTTGATTCATAAACTTACTGTGTTAAATAGTATTTTTGTTGATTTGCATTGTTGGACACCCAGATTTATTTATTTAAGATGATCAACAATAAAGTTTTTAAAATCAATCAATCCATACTGTATATTGTTGTATCCATCCACTAGGTTAAGGAATGTATTTTTAAATCATACCTTGTTGTGTGATAGTATGGTTCTTAAAACTTTTAAGATGGAAAACATAGATTCTAGCTTCAAATAAAAAACCAAATGTCAAGACATTATTTTAATTAACTTGTAAATGAATTAAGCCATTCATAAGATATTATGTAGTATTATGCTTTGAAAATTAAATAAAATGATTCTCTCTGTGTGTGTGTCTCTCCCTAACTTCCTCCCTCCCTCTTCCTCCACAGGTGAGGATTTTGGAGATAACAGTGAACATATTCCTAAAAACATAGAATATTACCCATGGTAGTATATCCACATTGGATTTAACTGCAGTCTTTACTGTAATAAATAAATAAAAATCTGAAACATGAAAAAAAATCTGGTTTTTAAAGTAGAAATATAGTCATTTTACATACACAAAAATCTATAAAACCAAGAATACCATCATGATTACGTACTATAAAGTAGATGTCAACTTTTGGTGATCAGATAGATTTTCTCCATGACAATATTTCCCAACTCTGGCCTTTCAGGTATGTTAATGGTGCACCCATCATCCAGTAAATTTATCCACCTTTATGCTAGTCATTCTCTTTTCCCCTCTTTTCCCCTAAAATGGACACCTAACATAAAAAACATCATCAAAAAAGCACAACGAAGAATGTTCTTTCTGCACCAACTCAGGAAGCTCAAACTGCCCAAGGAGCTGCTGATACAGTTCTACAGAAGAATTATTGAGTCTGTCATCTGCACCTCC
>JANHFT010002310.1:228506-253409 GCA_032467955.1 Pseudoxenodon macrops | reverse complement strand
CAAATTGGTCAGTCCTTTTCCTCACTTAAATAGGCTATGGGAGTGACCAATTATCCCCAAGCCTTACTCCTGAGTAGTCCTTCTCCTCAGGAGCCAGTCTTGCCTTTTGGCAGCTCTGCGTGCACGCATGTTGAGAACAGGCTCCTCCTCTTCTTCTTCTGCACTCATGACAGCCTCTGGAGGTTCTGAAGGCCCTGGCTGAATCCCTGCTTTTGGCACCGAGTCTTCTCCAGCCTCTTTATTGTCCGACTCTGGTGCCAGCTGCACAAGCTGCTGGCGAATCACTACACCAGCCTCCTCGTTGTCTGAATCAGCTACCAGCTGCACAGGCCGCTGGCGGGCCACAACAACAACATCACTTAGATCACTAAGTATGGAGATGTAAAGCTGAGTAGTATTGGCATATTGATTATATCTCATCCCGCGGTGTTGGATGACCTCACCTAGCAGCTTCATGTAGATGTTAAACAGGAGCAAAGAGAGTACTGAGCCCTGTGGTACCCTACAAAGGAGCAGCTGTGGGCTGGACTATTGCTTCCTATCAACACCAATTGAAACCATCTGTGGTAAAAGGAACCAAACCCAATGCAACTCTGCACTGCCCAGTCCCAAAGAGAAAAATTGGGAAATTTTTTAATCAGACTTCCTTGCAATTTTAATAAGTCTAATTTTACACAGACTCCAGGGACAATTTTTTTCTATCACGTGAGCTTCCTATTTAGTTATTTCTTTGTTTATTTACGGGAGGAAATATATCTATCTAGAAGGGGAAAAGTTGAAAATCTAAATATTTCACCTTTGTAGAATAGTGGTAAGGAAAGAAACCAAGATTTTAATTTAGTTAAACATTCTCATAGCTCTAAGCTATGAAAAGTAGTTACTAAATATTTCATATTACTCTTGCAGAAAGAAGAAAAGAACAGAAAAAAGCCAAAGAATACAAAGCACAGGTGAAAAATAATCTTTGGAAATCCTGCAGATTTCTTGAGATAGCCTAATCTTAAAATACAAAGACCATATATTTAAGCTCCACATGAATATTGTAATAATAGCCATAATTAAATGTCAGAACTCAATTCTTATTTCTATTCTAATTCAAAACGGAAGCTATAGATTAAGAACCTTCTAGGTAGAGGCCGAGTGACAGCTAGAACAGAGCTGATTTTGATGCCTAAACATCCATTATTGAATTTGTGTAAAAAAAATTACTTTTAGCACTCTTTCCTGATTTTAATGTAGTTAATGGGGAGAAATGGTTTTAGTGTCGTCTTTTTTAAATTGGGGTAGTATTTTAAAAATGTGAGGCCAGAATTGTTAGCCATAAACATTTTTAAATATATGTGTTCTGAGTTTATTTCATAGAATTTTATTAACAGTTTAAGAACATTGGCATAGCTTTGAGATAATTTAAATATTGTCTACAGTGTGGTTTAGAAGAAGACTTAACATTTTTTGTACTGAGGCTTTTTAGAATTGTAACATTTTATAGTTATGTTGGAATGGGTAGCACTGAAATGTATAAATAAGAAAAACTGGGAAAGGATATATATATATATTCATCTCTACTTCTATGATATATCCCAAATGTGTCCAGTAATGGAACTACATGAACATATTTGACTAGATCTTCCAGTTTTAAGTATTTAGAGTTATACTGTTAAATGTAAAAATACTAGTACAGTAATTGACACAATAATCTAACAATAATAAAATGCCCTTTAAATGCCAGTACAGGTAGTCCATAACTTACAACAGTTGAGCCCAAAATTTCTGTTACTAAACAAGAGAGTTATTAAGTGAAATTTGCTGCATTTTACATCGTATTTTGGCTCAGTTAAGTGTTAAATTACTAACCGATTGTTAAGTGAATTTGGGTTCCCCATTGACTTTGTCAGAAGGTCGCAAAAGATCTCATGTCAGGACTCTGCAACTGTCATAAATACATGTCAGTTGCCAAGTGGCTGACTTTTAATCATGTGACCACGAAGAAGCAATCGGTGTGAAAAATGGTCATAAGTCACTTTTTTCAGTGCCATTGTATCTTCAGTCTAAATGAATAATTGTAGGTTGAGGACTAGTTGTAGTCATGAAATCTTCATAGAAGCTGATGCTTTTCTGAAACCAATAGGCATCTTCATAAATTGCAATTGTAAAGCCTTCACAAGATCTATGTCCACAACTAGAAACTTATAGATTTAAAAAAGCTCTCATTAACTTAGATTAATTCTCTGATTTCCATTTCTTTTTTTAAAAAAAACCTTAGTTACACAAGCTAAAAGAATCTGAAGAAGTAAAAGAGTTCTTTCTGCAGGAGATACAGCTAGGGGAACTTTGGTTGACAAAAGGTAAAGTTGAGAGAAATATGATAAATATTTAACTTTGAAAATAGTAAAAAATACCAATTTTAATGGAGCATGGTTTGGGAACATGTAAGGAGCTGAATCAAATGTTTGTGCTTCTGAAAATTAAAGTGGTGAATAAAGCTGGTATTATTTCACTTGATGTTCCTCCACAATGTTGGACGGTAAAAACAAAACGTGAAAGCTAGTTCAGGCATGGGAATCTCAGACCTTTTATGAAACTGCGTTTCCCACTGACACTCAGCATTGGCTATGCTTCTTGGTCTTGTTGAAAATATGTCCAGCAACATTTGGAGCCAATTTGATGTAGTGGTTAAGAGAACAGACTAGAAACTGGGAAACTGTAAGTTCTGGCAGCTGGATGACTTTGGGCCAGTCACTCTCTCAGCCCTAAGAAGCAGGCAATGGCAATCCACTTCCAAAAATGTTGTGAAGGAAATTAGAGTCCTAGTCCAAGCATTTGCCAGGAATCAACAGTGACTTGAAAGCACAATAAATAACTAAATAAAAATGAGAGCTTATCTCAGTTTTAGCTAACCACAGAATTGCCATGTCACAACCCTGACTCTCACTGTTTTGCTTTGAAAGTGGCTTGCATTATATGTTACAGCTCTGACTTCACTCATGGGACTAACATGATTCCAAATTATACTTCTGTTCATATACATTTGAATGTACCTTATTTTATAGTAATTATAAACAGAAAATACTTGAGATATCAAAGACTTCGCATCAGGACAATTGCTGATTACAGAATAATCTAGATTGTTTTATTTGGCATATTTTACAATCCAGTCCTAGAATTATAGAAATAATTCACAAGGCAAAATGCCCTAGATTTTTTAAATCTGGTGAACAATAAAGAGATATAGTTTTATGCCTCTTCTGCCTAGTTAACAATTCCACTGGTGTTCTACAACTTCATTTTTAAAAATAAATGTATACATGTAGTATGAAAAAAAACCTATGACGGGCATGTCAGTGATTATTATTTTGGAAACTCATAGTAAGCTTGTCATCTGAATTTTTTTTACAGAGAGTTTTATATACTTGCAGGGAGTTTTTCTTTTGGTTACTTACTTTCAAGGCAAAGGCTGCAGGCAGAGGGGATGTAGTTGCTGGTCATTTTACTCACCTTTGCTTCACTTGCTGTAGCAGTTTGTATAATTTTATCACATTGCAGCATGGTAGAAATCAATGTTTAGCGTTAGATACAGAATGCAAATTGTAGGCGCATATAATATAAATGATTGAACTGGTTTTAAGAATGATGGATTGAATTTTAGGAATATGAATTAATTACAGGAGAGCAGAAGAAGAGTGTTGAGCACCTCATCAATGCCATTTTTGTGTGCTCAGAGCCAAACCAGCTAATACAAGTCTTGGAGCAAACTCTACCTCCACAAGTATTTGACATGCTTGTGCACAGTATCCCATATACTATTCAAGTAGGTAAATTTTAAACTTTTAAAACATTAATGAATGCAGTAGAATCATTTTCAAAACCTCTGCTGTTCAAAAGTAGAACAGCATTTTATATTCATGGCTCATAAAAAGCCCTAACATAACCTGCAAAAATTAGAATTCATTAATTCCAAAATCAAACAAACAACTACTGGTAGCAGCTAAGCTTTTCAAAAAAGAGAAATCAACAAGGTATTTCTATGCAGTAGTATAAAGTCTTGGGTTTTTTTTCCTGGAAAGGGAAATTCTTTCAGGCCTATTTTTTGTAGAGTAGCAAGATTTCAATGCTGCTTCATTTTTCTGGACAAAAGATTAATTAAACTTTTCTAATACTTTTAAAAGATAGCAATAAATTTAATTTCACCTAAACCAATACTCCCCTCTCACAATCATCAGGCTCACACAACAAGCTAGGCTAAACAAAAATGGAACTGTATTTAGAGTGAAGACTGAGCTACTATTTTATGCTGTATGAACCAGTGCATCCCATTAAATGACAGATCAAATTAATTTACTTAGGTATAGTATGAATGCAAGAATCACATTTGTTAATCTGGTGGATAGTACTTTGTATCAACTAAACCAATGATCTACCATTCAAATTGCTAAGTTGGTCCATAATTATTAACGTTTTTATTCTTGAATTTCATGTCTCTAAATTATTCCCTAGACCAGGGTTGAAACTCCTGGCCCACGGGCCGGATGTGTCACATGCTGGCCACGCCCACACCTGGTTTAGCGAAGGGGGAAAAGTCCTGATACGTCACATGACACCGCCACGGCGTGCGTTTGACACTCTTGCCATACCTAGACCATCGAAAGTAGTCTCCTTAAGTACGTTAGAATGTTGTATTCAGAGGAAAGATAAGACCTGCAACCATCCAGGGAAAGATAAATTTTGTTATCTAAGAATATAAATATCTTCTTAGAATATAGTTTTTAGAAAATCAAAAAGTTCGATATCTAAGTGCATTATTACTCTATTTCTCCCCATTTACTAGCGATTTGAGACAGCTGTGAGCCAGCATACTGCTGGTGATGAGTGAGAATGCAGCGTTGCACAAGGCTTTTCTTAAGAGAGTACCTAATGACCGTTGATAATGCCAAAAAACTTCTCAAAAGCAACAGTAATTCTTATCTCTTTTACTTTGATTAAATAAAAAATAAAGCTTGTTTTAGATACTTTTACATATAATTTTGGACAACACATTTTTCTTTTAAAATGAATAATCACTGTATTAGAAACAATAAAAAATAAAATGTGTTTTCTTTCCTTATCTGTAACCGATTAACATGTAGAACCAACCCATCTTTCCAGAAAAGATGGAATCAACATTATTCCTGCATTACAGTAAAAGACAATCTTGAAAAAAAGCTCCATAAACTCCATGGCTATTCAATCCCAACTGTAGACCAGATATTTCGAGACAACTGAAGCATTCTGTAAGCAATCCCATTTTGAGCTGGTGGTAGGTGTTGCTAGAATAGCACCAGACACCCGCACATGTAGTGTAGGCAACGCGGGCACTCCTTCATGTGGGACAATCTGCTGTTTCCTAGCGGGGCTGGCTGAGAAGTCCTGCTTTGGCAGCCAATGCTTCGTTCTGCTGAATATGATACTCCTGAAATCTCATAGATATCCTCTGGGTCATTTTTAAATATTTCTGTAAACAGTGTTCTGAACAGGTTATCTGTATACGGGGGGGAAAAAAAAGGAAGAACCTACTTGTCATTCAGTTTTTTTTAATATGCAAAGTATTTTAAAATGCTCTTTTTTACACACATATATACATGCACTACTTTTCATAAACTCTCATCCCAGGGCATCTGATACTACATTTAAATATCTATAGAAACTACATTAAAAACTTCATGAAATGGTAAGCGGAGGCAAGGACCCAGAATTGGCTCAACATTCCCTTTTGAGCTTGCTATGATGATTATTTAATACTGTCAGTGTTTTCAAAAACAAATTATGAAAATTGAGGCATTAGAAACTCTTAATTTTAAGACACAAAGATACTGGTGTCTAGTGCTGCTTTTTAAACATAGTTTTCCTTCATTTCTAGTGACAAATGACCAGATGTATTACTATAAAGAATTCTGAACTTTTAGCTTTTATCTAAAAATAGAAAGTAATTGCATATATCATATTTTTCTTTAAAATCTATTCCAATATCAAAATAAATGGGAGATTTGGACAGGTCACTGTGTCTATATCTCTGTTACTACCAGATTGGATTATGATTTTTTTTTTACATTGAGGAAAAACAATTCCAGTACTTAACGTAATTGTTCTCTTGGCTTCTAGGTAGAGAATGTCCTGTTGCTGTATATAATGATTGTAACAAAAGAACCTGAAAATTACTGGGAGAATAATCTATATCACTGATTATTAACAAGGAATTCAATTTATTTTAACAGAAGTAGAATTCAAATTAAGAGGCAAAAAAATTGCACTATTACTGCAAGATTTCTAACTTTACTGATCCCCATTAGATAGCTAACTATGTTCAATACACTTCTAGTAATTTGGAAAGGGAGGATACAAGAAAATACAGAAGACAGAAAAAAGTTCAATCTTACAAAAATAGCATTCTACTTGTACAGCAGATTTAACCTATTGACAACTAAATAGAATAACTATATTCATTGGCATACCATCTGTCCTCAGTTTGACCCAACTTTTTAATTAATATCTAGAAGAGGCTGGTTAGACAAGCAAACTGGTTTTATTTACTCTTGCAACTTGTGAGACGACAAACTTCCCATTCTAACTCTATTAGATAGAGGTAGTCCTCGCTTAACAACCACAATTAGGACCAGAATCTCAAGCAAGGAACAAAGCTCTTGTTAAATGAGACATCCTGTGACTCCATTCCAAGCACTCTTGGTTGTGTTCATTAAGAGAAAGCCAGTTGGTCCAGTGATTAAGGTATCAGGTAGAAAGAAAGCAGGAGACTGCGAGTTCTGGTCCTGCTTTAGCAACGAAAGCCAGTGGGCTTTCCTGGGTCAGTCACTTTCTCTCAGCCCCACTCACCTCACAGGAGTGTTGTGGGGATAATAGGAGGCGGAAGGTGTGTTGGATATGTCCATCACCTTGATAGTACAGGTGGGGTAGAAAGAAATGAAAGTACCTGCATAAGAAATCCCAGGCAAGGAGTGCACAGTGCCTTGGGGGGAGGGGGATACCCTGGGAGTCTCCACTCAGGAGCTGAAATTCTCCCTGCCAAAATCCAAGCAGGATTTCAGCCTGAGTGAGAAAGATACTTATGTACACCCTATACTGGGCCTCTCCCCGAGGCACTCTGTGCTCCTTTCCTGGCTGTGCTTTCCCTCAGTTTAGGAGCTGAAAATCCTCCCTGCCAAAATCAAAGTAGAGACACTAGTGAAGAGACTAGTGTGCTACCTACATTGGGCCTCATCCTCCTGCCTCAGCTAATCCAAGTTCCTCAGCTTATTGCATTGCCTCTTCATTCCCTACTTGGATTTCGGATCCCTCTCATCTCTAGAAGGAGGTGTCTGAAAAAGCTACCTACTGAAGGTTATCAGGTCTTAGCTCTTCCGCCATGGAAGGAAACTCCTGTGGGGTACAGAAATGAGAGTTTAAATCATCAGGATTTAAGTTCCATTTCTGCACCCTGCAAGAGGATGTCATCTCTCTTCTATATGTGGAAGGGAACAGGAATGGAGCTCAGAGGCTGTGAAAATCACAGCAAGGCAGTTATTTCAGCCAGCTCCCAGAGATAAGAGGGACTCTTCTTGGCAGACAGCAGCAGCTTGCAACATCATTCCACGTTGACTTTCTGGGAAAGCCAGCAAAGAAGATTGCAAATAGTAATCCTGTGATTGCAGGACACTTGGAAATTGGTCATAAGAACAGGTTACCAAGCACCCAGACTGCAATCATATGATCATGTTTTACAATAGTCAGAAGTGCTTTAAACAGACTGTAAAGCTCTCTGAAGTAATTGTAACTTTAGTATGAGTGGTCCTACGTGTAATTACTTCCCACATTTGTCTTTGTTTGGTGCCCAGTACTTGCTAGATTCCTAATATGTAATGTTCCATGCTGATTCCTAAACTAAGCAACTCCAGGGCTGAAGAGGAAAGAGGTATTGATATAATTTATATGTCATAAGATATAAGACTTGCCTAATTAAAGCAAGCCCTTTGTGATTCAACTCCACGGAATTTTTCCCTTGCTGCTTTGACTCACTGCAGGAGTGTGAGAAATCTGTGTAACACAATGGATTTTCATTAATAAACGGTTACTATTAACCATAATTATCTACCATGTCTTTGTATACCCTCTCTGATAAATAAAAATGTATCTGCAAATTTTAAATTAGCTGGCAAAACCATCATTTCCCAGAAATGTCTATCTTTCCTGAATTGGAAAATTGGAATTGAATTGGTAATTGGATTCTGGATTAGAGTAAATCATTAATTTGATCCAAGAGGGATCTTTTTACATTTGCTGCTCTCATTATTGTTGATTTTTTAGCACAAATTCATTTATCTTTCCCTCATCATACTGCAACTTTCTAGCTGACATTAACTTCTTACCAGTTACAATCCAAAACATATAAAATAAGTCACATACTTCTTCTGTCTTCACTTCTCGGCTAGTGAAATCTTTCACACAATCTAGGAAGCAGGTTTCTGTTAGTTTGTTGTATGTTCCAAGAAATTCCTTAAACTGTGAATAAATAGATAGATATTCAGACTTGACTGTGCCCGTTCTTCACAGGAAATAAGTATGAAGGACAGATTGAGAACAAGTAATAACCATAAAAGTAAGGCCACGGGTAGTATCAAATATGTATTTGTTTTGAATTGATAAATGCATTTGATACAATTATTAACCTTAGCTTTCTTTCTAGGGAAGGCTATTCAAGTACCAAATTATGTGGTAATACAAACATTCAAAAGCACCCAAACACAAACATTCAAAAATGATAACCGTATTTACCTGCTTGATCTGATCCGATTCTGATATTTGTCCAGCCATATTTTAATTCTGAGGCAACTGCCACCTATGCAGAAAACAAGATATTTAAGTCAGTGTTTATTCCAAAACATTTTTCAATTCAATACTTTTCTATTTACATCTTTACTGTTTTTAAGGAGGAAGAGCATGGAAAGAATACAAAGGTCATTCTAATGCTGCTCTGTGAAACAGAATTCACAAAGAAAGACTTGGTGAATTCTTCAGTCTGTAATTTATACATCACTTTTTAACCAGCGATATTTAATGTACTATAACAGAATCTATTTGGTGGAAAACCAATTATCCAGACATGTGATGGTCCTTTATCACTGGGTATATTTATATTCCAGCAGAAGCTAGCCAGCCATTTCTAAGAGATATTTCCATTTGGATTTCTACGTAATGCATAAATTGGGTCTCCAGCATTTTAATCACAGAGGGTTCAAGTTATACAAATTGAAGTGACTTCATGACACATGACAGAATGCTCTTATGGATTTTGCCTTTGAAAGAAAATACACACTGCAATCTAGAGATAACCCTTTAAATCTCTATTTCTGTTTATTTAATAGATGTTTCCTGATAAGAACTTTTAAGTATTGAACCTGACATGATTTTCTCTATTCTTCCAATAGTATACATTATTTGTGCATTAGAACAATATATTCAGTCAATCCATATAATCTCAAAAAGAATTCCATAAGCTTTTGATCATTTCTTCCAGCTCTTTCAGAGATCCGACATAAGGCGAAGATTGAATTTGGACTGTTTCAGTTGTTTTGAATCTCAGCAAATACTAAACCTTACTTCTCTTCAATAGAAGAGATTATCAAGTAATCATGATATCTTTCCTCTGGGAAACACTTCTGCCAATTTTCTGAGAGGCAACAGTTCTCTATATTAGTCTGGGAACAGCATGTACTTTATTATCTCTAACACAAAAACGAGTTAGAAAAAAAGGATCCTATATGACTCCTCCTGAGCTTGGATTGATATCATGGATGGCAGGTCTGAAGATAAGAGGGAAAAGCTAAGGAAGCATTTCTTCTCCATTCTTCATAAACATAATAGGACATAAATGTATAAGGCTATGCATATCAAAATAGGTGCTCATTTTGCATACAATTGTGTCATGCTTAAGCAATAAATTCAAGGAGAGTAAGGCGCTGAAAATCACAACAATCTATAATTATATTCAACATCAGAGCCAGTACATTCTCAGGGAATATAAGATACCATCACTTTTGGCTTTCCCCAGGCATTTATCTGCCTGCTGTAAGAGGATTTCGGAACAGACAAGACTTTTGGGTGGCTCCAACAGGATTTTGTAAAACAGCCTTTTTTTTAATGCTATATTTAAATTACACGTTTAATATTCAATTGCTGATGGCCTTTATAATACTAATTCTCTAATCACATTCCAATCTCCTGGATCTAGAGTTTTGAATGAGCCCTAGACCTCATTGGTGCCTAGGAAACAGCTTGATGGATTGTCAAGGTCATGATGAAAGCTTGTACATCGTCTCTTTCCCCAGAGGCGCTGCAGCGCCAGAACATATTGAGCAACTCAGAAGCCCAACCTCAAATCTCACTCTTATCACTGCAGTCCAACGTCCAGAAATGGAAGCAAACGAAGCTTGCCCTCGGTGATTTTGTTCATTCAAAAAAAAAAAAACCACCCCAGCTTTACTATCCCACTGACTTTCTCCAGGGAGGACTTAGTAAAGGGAGACAACTGCAATCTTTTCACAGATGCAACCCTACCGAATGCACTACAAATTCTTACTTTTATTCTTCGTTTCCTTGCTTCCTTCCTCACTATTGCTTACGACAAACACCAACTCCCCACAACACGAGTGCTTTCCTTTCGTTCGCCTCCACTTACATACCTCGTGGCGGTGGACACGAATCAGCGACGGCGGAGCTGTCAGGCAGGTTTACCTACCGTAGCAACCACCAAATGTGCGCGACACAGTAAAATGTCCTCTTCCTCTCATCTAGGCGTTCCTATTGCTTACAAAGGCTGTTTTGCTCTCACTTTCACTTAGTAAAGGCGGAGAATCAGGAAGCGATATATAGGACGGAATAGCTCTATAAATAGGGCATATGAGTAGTGGAACCACTCGTGTAGGAAATTGTTTCTACCCGGAAAATTACCATAACCGAACTGGAGAAGCGAGGGGGGGGAAAAAAGAGGTACCGCGAACGGGAGCAGGAGAAGAAAGGCGGATTTTGCGAGGCATGCGCAGTGTCTTCGCCTCCTTAGACAGGGGAAGTTCCAGCTGCACATGCGCATTCTTTACTCAGGCAGCTTCCTCCCCCCCCCCCCGCCTTAGGAGGAAGAGGTTGGACTTCATTTGTCAGTTTGGAAGCGGCGGGAGCTGCTGCTGTTAAGTGGTTGTTGTGACTATGGCAACCAGCGTTTCTAAATGGCTGATTGCCGGACGATCATACAAAGACTGATAAACGGGAAGAAAAGTGTAGAGAAGCCGGGTCCCCAGTGGGGATGAAAGGTGAGGGGAGATAGAAAGCTATGGCGAGGTAAAGTTCGGAAGATCTTTTTTTCCCCCTCCCCTCCCCTGTAGCTTATGGGTTAGTTATGGTTTCCTTATCTTCTGAACAAAGGAAAAACACGCCGTCTTATACCCAGCTTTGTCTTCATCATACTGCTTCATGTAATGGAAGTAATGGTACACGGTTTTCTCTGTTGTAATGGAAGGCAGAGTGGGAAGACTGTAGATTCTCAGTCATCCAGGTCATGGTTGTGCCAAAGGTGCTTTTTTTCAGGAAGCAACTGGACTTTTTTGTTTTTTCTTTGAAGATGTTTCACTTCTCATCCAAGAAGCTTCTTCAGCTCTGACAGGATAGTGGGGAATGGAAGGATTTATATTCTGGTCATTTGCATCCTTTTAGAGCAGAGGTCCCTAAATTTGGTAACTTTAAGACTTGTGGACTTCAATTCCCAGGAATCTATGCTGGCAGGAGATTTATGGGAGTTGAAGTCCACAACTCTTAAAGTTGCCAAGTTTGAAGACCTCTGTTTTAGAGGGTTATTGAAGCACTTGGAGGTTTATCTGTGTCCTCAGGGTCACCTGAGCAGTGCTCCTGGTTCCCCTGTAGTCTGCAATTTTTTCCTCTCTGGAAATCCATTCCACCATTCAAACTGTTCATCCCAAATTGTATAGCTAAAAATCGGAAGATTGGGAAGATTTTTCTTTCTCAGTTTATTTGCACCCAAACTGGCTCAGAGCTGCTGAGCATAGAATTCAAAGAAAACCAGACAGTTTTCCTGGTTTAAAGGCTTCTGTAGCCATAATGTAATACTGGAACTGTAGCTTTCAGCTACAGAAATTATTCTTTAGTAGCAGATATAAGTGTCTTAGCAAAGCTTGAGATGAATGAATAGATGCTTTTCTCAGGCTTCTGTGCATTTACCTCAAGGTTTGATTTAATACATATCTGCTACTAAAGAATAATTTAGATGGCTGCTAGCTATTGTTATGGTATTTTTTGTTATAGATTGTTTCAGTGTCTAGAATTCATAAATAGCATCTTTAATATTAAGGAATTTTGGTAGGAATTCGTAGGCAATGCTTGCTTTTTGTAAATCTCTTTGGAAAAAATGAAGATATTCAGAAATAGAAACAGTTATATTATTTCATCTGTGTATGAATATTGAAACCATGTTAACTTTATTTTTTATTTTAGGATGTAGGAATGCAGGGGTGGCGGACTTCATAAAACTGGGTTTTCTCTGTAGGCAATTTGGCTGTAGAATGCTCTCCAGGGTGATCCCAGATTTCCTTAATCAGAGTATATTTAAGCAGGACTGTTCTTGCACTCTGTAATAGTGGTACACTGCATATGTCTTTCTACTATAGTTCATGATGGTGATTATCTTTTGATAGAGCAGCAGAGTTCATTTCAGTTGAACCTGTCCCACTTCTTCCTTTTTCATCTCTTGTTATATTTAAAACACTGCATCACCTATTTAGTGTTGTGATTATTTAACAGAAACAAGGCCCAATGGATATGATGTGAGCTATTAAAGGAAGTGGAAGACACTACTAGCTCAGGCAAAAAAAATTTTGGCCAGTCTCACTGCCAGTAATTTTCTCATTTATTCCACCAGCGTTCGCATGAAAAATAAATCCCTTGGTGTTCGGGCAGCACCTGCTAGCAGCAAACCTGATGTCTGTGGTAGGAAGAAATTGACTATTTCAGTGAAGAAACTTCGAGAAGTGACTCCACTCAGTCGTCCAGAATGTTCAGCATCAGTTAATGATGATGCAGCTTATATACCATCAGTACTGCTGGCAAACAAAACTGCACATCATAAATCAAGAACAGTATCTTCTGCAGGGGGTATATTTAATACTTTTCTTAATTTTCTGAAACTTAATAGTCTGCATCTTATTTGTATGAAAACTTCAAATATCAAATTATACTATAGATAACTGCAGCATTTTAACTGAGGCTATAACTAGTAGGAATTTAACACTTCAAGGAAAGTGAAGCTTGTATGATAATATTTAATGACACATTAATGGAACACCTACTTGTTTATTAGACTTATAAAACATTTCACTCCAACATGTTTCCTGGTTCATAATTGCATGACTCTTTTCTGTTAAATTGCTAGCATATGTGGGACATTCTGTAACCTTTGTGGTTGTATATTGGTACTGGCATCAGCATATTAATAGTCTGTGTTGACAATATGCTCCGTATATCTAATTCCTTCCTTTTCCTTTGTTTAAGTGCTATTCTGCAGTTATTTTGATTTGTTTTGATTTGATTTGATTTATTTTGATTTGATTTGACTTTTTGAATAGCAGAAATAAAAGTTTTGCTAGGATGATACTAGAAAATGTTCCATGCATAAATTAATTCTCATACAGATCATGTACTAATCATACTCTTTTCTAGGTCTTGTGAGCAAGCACGCTGGCACAGACCCAGAACAGTTAGCATTACCTGAAAAAGATGCACGGTCTTTATGCTTTTCCTCAGAGGTAGGCTTAGTAGTGTTCTGAACATTTCATATATTCATTGATACTTTTCCTCTTTGTCTCTCAGAAATCATAACATTTCCTGTATTAACTTAGGTGAGGCAATTTGCTTTCTCCATCTCAACTGTCACGGAAAATCACTGGGCTTTGTAGCTCTGTCTAACCTCCTTCCTTATCAGTCTCAATTTACAATCATATTACCATAAGAAATGAATTGTTCATTTTTTGCTTTCCTTGTTCTCTTCCTCCTTTCCTTGGTTGCCTTTGAAGTTTAGATACATGCAATAAACTAAAGTATTTTTGCTATTTACTTGCATATATAAAATCTATAATTTGTTTCCGCTCTGGAGATAAGTTATAAGCCTTAGTAGCATCACTCAGCTCACTAAACATCTTTGTATGTATATGTCTAATGCAGAGGTCAGCAACCTGTGGCTCTGGAGCCGCATGTGGCTCTTTCACCTCTCTGCTGCAGCTCCCTGTAGCCAGTTGGTACCACAATTTTGAGAGGAGCTTCCGGTTGAGGGGCGGCGGGGAAGCAGGGCATGCCAGGAGGAGATTCTATGGCAAGGGCGGGTTTTCCGGTCAGCTCCACAATTGATGGGGCTTTCAGTTAGGACTGGTAGAGGAAAAAGGACGCCGCACTAAGAGGAGACTCTTATGGTGGGGGAACCGGCCTTCCGGTCGGCTCCAGAATTGAACGTGGGGCTTCCGGATAGGTCCTTTGTGGCTCTTTGCGTGTCTAAGGTTGCCAACTCCTGTTCTAACGGATCCAAATCCCAAGAAGTATTTATATTTGTGGTTGTATGTTCACTTGTGCTTTATTAAAGGAATGGCTTACCAATTTGGGATGTGTTTCATCAGTTTCACAATGTTATTCTGCAGCTGTTGTTCTCAATTTGAAATGGCATAAAATAGCCAAAGTAATTTATTTCTTTTTTAAGAAAGACTAGACATTTTTAATTGCACACTGCCCAGACTTGCTCTGTGAGTGAATTTATAGATTGAAATGAGCAATCTATAAATTTGATAAATACATGATTAGCCAAAAATCTATTTTGTTTTGTTTCTTATTCCTATTGCAACTTTACTATCCTATTTTGCAATTTTATATATTCACACATATAAACACACCTAACACTTGTTAAGGTGACTGATTGCTTTCTGCTTTAGAAATACAAAACTTATGTCTTATATAGATACTGCATATATATATATATATATACTTTTTAAAATAAATTAACTATGTAGTGATGTAATTCTGAAGCTTATTTTAAGTTTCTTTTTCCTTTTCTGAAATAGACATATTCACATAAACCTGCAGTGCAGATTACTTCAGAATGGAAAGGAGATGCAGTTAAGCAGAAAGGTAATATTTTGCCTGCAATTTCATGTTCCTGCATATATTTACAACTTTAGGCCTGTTTTTTGGAAGGAGATTTGTTTGCCTTATTTCTTCTAGCAAATTAAATTGAACCTGAGTCAAAAGAGAATAAACCTGTTTTTTAAAGAATTAAACAACCTATTGAAATATTCGCTGATTGTGAAAAGAATCAATTTGACACAATACTGGAAAAAAGAAACTTTGCCAATGGCATAAGATTGAGGATCAGATTGGCAGAATATACAGCAGTGTTTATATATGTTTATGAACAGAATTCTAACCAAATTCATTTAGGAATAGTATCCTTACACAAAACATTATTCAGCAAGACAAGCTAAGAAATTCAGAGGATAATTTTTGAAGAGACAAATATATTAAAAAAAATACCTGGGAAATGTAAAATATAAATATAAAACTTTAAAATAAAGTATAAATAAGCAGTAATACTAAAAGAGGGAGGGTGCATTATCGAATGCTGCTATTTACAATATACAATATATTTATTTTGTATCTTGAATCTCTATTTTTGATATCCTACTTCATACAGTTATGCAATAACAAAACTAATCAAACAAAACATTTTTTTGCAATCTCCTTAAAAGCAGGATTGAGGTTATGCCTTAATACAAATCCCAGATTCAAAGAATAGAATGTTTCCATATGAGATAGGGTTGCTGAAAGCTATAAATGATATACTGTGATTGGATTTCTCCTTGCAAGCAGTGAAGCAGCCTTTCCTCCTTTTCTTTTTGCTAAGAAAGGGACATTTTAGCTCCTGATTAAAATAGTTCATTCTCTTTGCTCTACAGCATCAGATATCTTCATCTCCCAGTACGATACTGGACAGAAGGAAGCTGTAAGAGCTGCATTCAAGCAGCGGTAAGGACAATTGCATGAAATGATGCATTATCATTTTTAATCAATCAGATAGGTTGAATATGAGATTAGAGGGTAAAGGACGTCTTAGAATTTTTTATTTATTTATTTTTCGCATTTCTGAATCACCCATCTCCCTCAAAAAGTGACTCTGCGCAGTGTACAATAAAATACCATTATCTAAAAATAGTATATAAAAATAAAATTAATTTTGATACTTTTTGAATTTGTATAAATGTTGAGCTACCTGGCATATGTTTTTAGTCTTATTGAACGGTGATTATATAGCAAGGAAGCTTGATACGTATTATATCATTGAGCTGTGCATTCCAGTTAAATGGATTAGCTAGTTGGTGATAGGAATGACTGAAATTTGAAACAGAGGGGAACCAAACGGGGAAGAGAACCCCAGAAGGCCTACTTTTATTATTGAAAGGAAATTTGTTTCCTGAAAATATGTTTTGAAAAAGAAAAAAAATACTACATATCCTTACATGTCCCTATTGTACATACAGAATCCAGAATGTTCCTGTTTTTAAAGAAGTGAAGGTAAACCTTCTAAATAACGTGTGTCCAGATAAGGACAGTTCCAAGTCAACTCAGAGTGAAATGGATTCAGCAACAACTATTGCAGCTGCAACAGCAGCAGCTATTGCTTCCACAGCCCCACTTTTGAAAGTGAGTGATAGATTTCATCAGTCTGGAGTAGATAAAAAAATAATAAGTGGGATGCGTCAAGCAGATTAAGCACGTGTTTAAATTTGCATGCTGAGTTGTTGTGCTTTTGTCTTTTCTTTTTCAAATTGTGTAATGGGTCTGTGGGAATGTTAAGCACTTGGTTGTTTTGATCCAGCAAGAATCAGATTAAGGTGGTCTATAATAGGGAATGGTTTAATGTTTATGCATGTGAAGCTGCTTATCCAATTATGATCCTTTCAGACAGTAGTATGCACCTTAAAATCTTACTATTTCATAAATAGCATTTTAAAGATTATCACAGGTTTCTATATTTTCTTTACTCCTGCCGAAAGTATTGTCATGCATTTGTTCCTTTGGTAGTCATTTAATAAATATATATTTATTATTTTTAATAAATATTATTTTTTAAACAACTACATTGTTTAAAAAACTAAAAGCCAGTTGGCTGATTCTTTACCCAACCAGCCAATATATATATACACACCTTTTAATCATTCTGCATCCTCCAAAGCTGAGAGATAATTAGTCTGACTTTAAGATGAAAAGGTCCATAAGTTCTGTGTTTCCTCACTCAGGTCCAGAGTGACTTGGAAGCAAAAGTGAATTCTGTTTCTGAAATGCTAAATAAGTTGCAAGAGACAGATAAGCAGCTGCAGCGTGTGGCTGAACAGCAAGCCAGTCTGAAACCTCAACAGCTTGAGGGATCTTCTAGCAATCAGATGGTTGGCAAACTTGAAAAACAGATGAATGTCTTCATGGAACAACGAATTCAACATCTGGAAAATTTGCAGCAGCAACAAATGAATATCCAGGTAGAACAATAAAATACAGAACTCTGCTGTTTTATTTTATCATTATGTTCTCTTTATCACTGGGAGATAAATGCTGTCCATGGATGGGGAAATGGTTCACTGTGATTTAGCATCCCTTCTTCATTGAAACCTCAATGATACCTTTATATCCTATAACTATTTAAAAAATGGATTCTCGGCTTAATTGTGAAATGTTAAAAATTTTGTGCAGAGAAGAGCAGTTTGTTTCCAAGTTCAAGGAAGAATTTGAATTGAGTAGCACATTTATATCATGTAACACCATAGAATCACAGAGCTGAAAGTGCAATTTAGACCTCACATCCAATCCCTTGCCTAGTGCAGGAATCCAAAATAAGGCAGCTTAAGGAGGCTGCAGTCTTGCCTCCGCTTGAGCACCTGTAGAACTGGACACAGTGCTACAGGTAGGGTCTGACCAAAGGGGAACAGAGTAGAATAATCATTTCCTGGTATTTGGAAATTATATTTCTGTTTATGCAACCTAAAAAGGTATTTTCCTTCTTTACAACCACATCCCACTGCTGGCTTATTCATTACTTAGTTAACAACTGTGCCAAGAATCTTTTTTGCAGGTACTCCTACCAAGCCTTCAATGCCCCATCTTATACCTTTGCATTTCATTTCCCGAGTGAAGAATTTTTGCATCTGTTTGTTAAATTTCATTCTGTTATTCACCCCAATTCCTATCAAGTTCATTTTAAATGTCGTTTTTTAAAGTATTAGCCCTCCTGTTGAATTTTGTATGGCCTGCAGATTTCATAAGCATCCCATCTAACCTTTCATCTAATTCATTAATGAAAATAATCAAGAGTAGAAGACACAGAACCCTATTGATACCTCCCTCCATTGTGATGACAAGCAACTTCAGCAATCTGTGTGAATGCTGGCTTGGTAACAGAAACAGCCTTGGTAGGAAGGGGGAAAGTCAAAATCCCATTGAGACTTGTGACTGAAATTGGATGATGTAGACCAGGGGTGTCAAACTCAAGCACCGTGGGGTGTTTAGATCTGGCCCGCAGGGCTGCCCTGGAAACACTGAAGGACCAACCCACGGTGCCTCTGTCAGCAAAAACAGAGCTCAGGAGGGTCACACATGGCCCACCCAAGCTCCATTTTCTGCTATGACGGCCTTCTGCGACCCACTCCAAAGAAAAACAGAGCTCCATTTTTGCTAGCAGAGCACTCGGGTCCCCACAGGCCCCCACATGAGTGACATTGAGCTAGCCACACCTACCCTTGCCACGTCCCTGTCCCCCCTCGGTCAAACACAACCCTGATGCGTCTCTCAATGAAATCGAGTTTGACACCCCTGATGTAGACTGAAGCAAGCGAGAAATGTTTATAAAAGCAGTGACTTCTGCAGTAGGCCTGAGATCCAGCATGTTAGTGTATATTTTCAGATATACAGCATATGTATGGTTTCTTCTTTATTTACATTTAACCATATTTCCATATGAGGAATTATCAGTTAGCTTGTGCTGACCAGCTGTTTCTTGATTTAATTATCACTTTTTAAATAGATTATCTATATACTTGAGTATTTGCAAAAGCTTTGTCCCCTCATTTTCTTTTACCTGTGGCTAAACACCTATGCCTTTCAATTTGTGTTGAATTTATATTTACCGACAAAGAAATAAAGGCAAAAGTGGAAGCAGTATGCTCTGCTTTCTACCCATATTTGGGTGGACCAGGTTGCCCTGATAAAAAACACTTATGCCTTTCACTTCTTCATGAATTAATTATCTTTGGTTGATGAGTTGTGTATTGTACAGGCATAATTCATGGTCATTAAAAATATCTAAATCATCACAAGGCATTTCAACAATTCATTTTTTGGTTGGGGGGGTTGTTTTCTATGTTCTTGTGTTGGAGTGATCAACAACTGTAAGAAATATTGATTATTATTTCCAATTTTAAAGAAGGACTAAAAAAACATTGTTTTGTAAAGGCAACGATCACCCAATTCTTCTATGAAAAAAAAAGTAGGGTTAGAAAGGTGAGCATTCAGCTTTGTACAGCCAATTTCTGTTTACGTATATACAATAACAAAAAGAGAAAAGGTTCCTTCCTTGCAGTTGGAGAGAGAATGTGTGGAGGGAGGGAGGATTTTCTTTAAGGATGAAAACAAAGTTGGAGCACTTGAGATATTAGTGCAGGAGTGGCTCTGCTTTATTGTCCCTTCTACACCCTACACTGCTTTCCTGGAGGACTGTTTAATCATATGCTACCCAATAGTCCAGGCTCAGATGACACACCAGTTTGTGGTTAAGATAAGGCAGTCAAAATTGAGCCATTGTTACAGGTTGTCTTTGCTTAACAACCACAATTGGGACTGACATTTGTCTTTTGAACCCTTAATTATTTCTTCACAGTCTCAGTTAATTAGCTCTGCGCTGAATTCAGGTGGTTTCCAAACTGTTAAGGCAGCACCTTTCAAAGAATTATCAAAAAATGCTGTGAAGGCAGGGAAGCTGCTTGGTAACCAAACCACACCTCAAGAGGATTTATTTCTGTCTAGGGCAGCAAACACACAAGGTGAGACATATTTGATTTATTTATATTTAAACTTAATGTGAACGTAGATCAAAGAGCAAAGTTGTACTTCAGTTTATTTATAAAAATTTACATAAAAACAAGTAAGTTAGAATTGCTTGATAGTTCAAACAAACAAGCAAAAGAAAGCCTAGCTCTTGTTTCAATAGTCCACTCACCACCTTACAGTTTCGTAGTAGCCAAACCACAGTTTACTAGTGCACTACCTTTATATCTGCATACGGTTCTTTTTGACAGCAATGGATTTACCTATTTGATAGTTCACTCATGGACACCAAACATTTTTTTTTGGTTCTGTTTTCAAGATCTCCTGTATTGTTGTGATGTCTGGAAATAAGCAGGAAACAGAGTTAAATATCTGAATCAACAAATAATCAGCATGAATTTTACCTATCATACCTTAAACTTCCAAATTAGAATGAAATTGGCAAAGGGTGGAAAACATAGAAAGACAGAAACTAGATAATCTCCCTTCTTCTCTTTTCTACTGATTACTGAAAGTTCCCAGATTTTGGAAACTTTGGATCAACTTGTTCAGGCTGAATTCTGTCCTGGGATCAGCATTGTATTGTAGAACTTTGCCCCTTTCTTATCTCCAGATTCCTAATTTCACCTTCCAAAAGATCTGACACGTGTTTTGATTAGTGGAGAGAATCATGACTAAGGCATAATTCTTAACGGGTTGAAAATAAGGTATTCTATTTTTATTACTTATAATATATATATACATATTCCTATATTTCAGTCTATTCACGGCAATTGGAAAAACAGGGTGTTCATATACAGAAATCCCCTTTGAAGACCCCGGCACCACGGAGATATGCTCCTATGCCTATATCTAAAGATGCTCAAATTTCACAAAAAATGGCAAAGAAAGAGCTGTCTTTTGGAGAGAAAGAAAATGTGTCTTGTGGTAAAACTCTAGGTAAGGAAAATGTAGATTTAAAACTTGTTGCGATGTTTCCTTTTATTTGGTTAATTGTTCATTTAGTATGTTAATTATAGAAGAATAATATATTCTTTGGGTTTACTAGCCTTTGAGAGGAAAAACACTTTATACTTTCTACGTTTGGGAAAAGTTTAAATGAAGCCTTTTTGCTATCTAAGAAGCTAGCATTTTTATAAAAGACAGAATTGTGTACATGCCAGAAAAGCTTATTGCTCCTCTTCAAACTTGACGTTCCAATCTCTTCCTCTAGATCAGTGGTAGATAATCTTCTGGACCGTATTTGCAATTTTGAGAGTAATTTTGTGTTCATTATCAAAAAATGTCACTTTCCTATTTCTAAAATGATGAGGAAGTAGAGGGATTCTATGTCCATTTACAATATTCTGATACCATCCCACTTAGTTGGACTCACGATGGATATTACAATAGAAATTAGAATTAAAATAAAAAAGAAAGAAGGCTAAATTAAATTAGCTGCAGATCAATTATCTGCATTCTAATTGCCTGCTCAAATAATACAACTTTTCCCTCAGTTTTCTATAGTTTTACCTGGGCAGGTGGCACATTCCCATGCTGTAGTCATCTCTCACTTGCCATCATAGAACATATCTGGGCCTCAGATACATTGTTTTAAATAAAAATGACATTAGAAGCTAGCAGCATATCAGCTTCTCAATTTTTAAAATGATGACTGGGAATGCATCTTTACTGAATCCAATGGATGATGGAGTTGTGCTTCAACTGGCATTCTTAATCCCACTGTATTAATTCCAAGGAACAATTTTTTTTTACTTTGCTCCCAAACTGACATCTGTTATTATAATCTAATATTCCATAAGGTACTAAAAACCTCTCTATTAACAAAATCTCTATTTGAGCTTATAAAGCGTAAGTGCTTAAAATAGGATTTTTAAAAAACTGTTGTCTGTCTTATAGAAAAAGTATCTTTTTATCCAATCCAGAAAAAGGCGTTACCAAGATACTTACAGCCTTTATGAGCTATTCCTGGCATATTTAACAGCATGCCTGTTTATCTTTCATTATTATCTTCTCTTTATGTCAAATTTGCACGGTCCCCTGGGTGTAAGCACTAGAGCTCACAAGTCCTGCAACCCCATTTTCTCTTCTTCAACACTTTTACTTAGCCAAAATTCCTTTTTCCAGTTCAGTCTGTTCTCCCCCCCCCTCCCACAAATACTCAATTAACACTGTTGTGTATTGCTTGTTTGCATCTTCATTGCCCTAGGATTTCTTCGACTGTTCCTTTTCATCAACCATTATTTATGTTTCTCAGAATACCCTGCTTTTACTTCTTACATAATCGTCAAATCTAGACACCCTCGTATCCTATGTAAAATTCTCAGATTATTCTTCCGTTTATTGTGTAAATAAATACTGCACATCTTCTAATTGTATTCTTAACTGTTGCTTCCTTCTCTTTACTATTTCCACTCACTTCTTATCGTATTAAAAGAAATCTTGTAGTGGACCTGCCACAACAGTTAGTTAGGATGAAAACCCTATAAATTATTATAGCTACAACCTTTAGCTTGACCTTTTTGAACAAGCATTTTCAAGTATTTTCAGTTGTGTCTTTCATTTTTAAATTACCTTAACTTTTAATATGTCAGTGTTAGGAGCCTTTTATGCGTGGTATTAAAACACTATTTTCGAGTGACAAGACTGTGCTACTGAAGCTCTTTTTACTAGGCTTACTTACACAATGGGAACTACATGGAGATGTTTTTTTCTGAGCTTTCTTCTTTGTAATTGGTTAGAAAATGAATTATGTGCATTCTGTTTAAATTCCATGAATTCCAATTAATTCATACGTAGTGCGTTTTATACTCTGTTCTATATTTACATATGGTGATTATTACATAAACTCTTAATTTGCAATTTAACGTGATATTTTTTCAAATTACTGTGTATTGGCTAGAAGGTTTTTTCCAGCATCTTATTAAATTATAGAACACTTTTTTACAGAGGCAATACAGTGAAATGTGCTTACGTTGATTAAAATGCATGCCAAGATATCAATTCTAAAACTGAAGGCGCCTGCCAAGAGAAGTTTTTAAAATGGGAAATGCTAATTCTCCCAGAAAATAATAAGTACTGCTTACTGAAAATGCATAATCTGTGTGTGTCCCCCACCTCTGAATCTTATTTAAATACATTGCAATATATGGACGGTTTTTTTCTACCTCCACTAGGTGGAGGGAAACTTCTGGAGCAAATCCTGAAAGCACACGAAACTCCATTAAATCCAAGCACATCCTCAGAGGCAACCACCCGGGCAGTGCCATGGCATTTAGGGAACGAACAGTAAGTATTTCTCTAGTTAAATGTTTCCTCAACCTCAGTATCTTTAAAATGTGTGGACTTCAGTTCCAGGAATTCCCCAGGCCGCCTTAAGGCTTAAGTTGCTGAGGTGAAGAAACACATCTCTACTTACTTCAAGTCATTAGCTTTTAAATGTGATTGAAAAAAGTCTGATTGTGGGAAAACCCTTCAACATTAAACATAAATTGTGTTTTATTTGATGATCAGCTGTATTACAATGATTTAAATTTACATTTACATTTTAGGGAATGTAGTGGCTCACTGGCTAAGATGCTGAGCTTGTCAATCAGAAAGGTTGGCAGTTTGGTGGTTCGAATCCCTAGCGCCGCGTAACTGAGTGAGCTCCCGTTGCTTCTGCCAACCTAGCAGTTTGAAACCACGTAAAATATGCAAGTAGAAAAATAGGGGCCACCTTTGGTGGGAAGGTAACAGTGTTCCATGTGCCTCCAGTGTTTAGTCATGCTAGCCACATGACCACGGAGACGTCTTCGGACAGAGCTGGCTCTTCGGCTTTGAAATGGAGGTGAGCACCGTCTCCCAGGAATGATTAGCACATATGTGCAAGGGGAACCTTTACCAAATAGGGGAAAATTCACAACTTTTAAAACTGGAGACAGAATACATGTAGCTATTTGAGTTTATGTATACCAAACAGGCCAAACTGAATTAATATACTGTCATCTCTGTATGGGATGGTATTATAGTATGTAACCTGGTAATTTTTGAAAGAGCAAAATATCCGGAGGGCAGTTGGTTGGATGTGGCTGAGTTAGAAAATCTCAGAAGATAAAATATTATTTGGAATCTCAGGAAGGATTAATGACAATTTGTAAAAAATATTTTTAGCCGATCCAGCCTTCCTCAGACAGCGTTCTCTGTATTTAAAAGCGCAAGCGAAGATCTTGATTCCATTGGGAAAACTGTGAAAAAAGCAGATGATGTGCTTCATGATCTTGGGCAATTGAAAAGAGAAATGCATGATATCCTGCAGGTAAACATGCTTGTGTGTTGTGTATTGCTGAAATAACTAATTAGGTAAAGAATCTTCACATGCATAGATATTTATTGTGATTTAAAATATTGCTTCATAAACATGTTTAAACTTCCTCGCAAGCACACAAATGTACACACAAATGCTATTTAGTAAGAAATGGTTACAGTGAAGACCTTGAAAAAAAATTATCTGTATTTATTTACAGAAAGAAAGAGAACTTCAGCTTTTACAGATGTTGGGAAACTTCAGCTTTGGTGAGCTTGCTCCCTCATTAGCTGAACTTATTGGAGGTGTCCCAAAGGCGCTTTTTCTTGTTTTCTTTGAAGACATTTTGCTTCTCATCGCATTTTCATTCTTCTCTGAGCTGAAGAAGCTTCTTGGATGAGAAGCTTCAAAGAAAAACAAGAAAGTCCAGTTGCCTCTTGAAAAAAGCACCTATGGGACAA
>JANHFT010002310.1:194740-209245 GCA_032467955.1 Pseudoxenodon macrops | reverse complement strand
TGAGGAATTCTGGGCGTTGAAGTCCACAAGTCTTAAAGTTGCCAAGGTTGGAGACCCCTGATTTAAACTATAGGTCGTCCTTCACTTTAGTGACCGTTTGAAGTTACTTCCAGACCAAGCACAATAGTTGATCTTCTTAAAGTGTATTACAACAATCTTAACATTATCTATGCATTAGCAATTATAGTAAGGATCCAGGAATGACCACTCTTGGAATATCAACCAGAGTTGGCAATAAGTATTCCTAACTGCGGACAAAGTCATTTGAGCTTCCAATGTGGATGTCCCTAGATGCATTCTTGACCCAGGTATCTGTTCTTTCTGAGGAATATAAATTTCCCAGTTCTCAAACACAGAAAACCTTTGCCTTCTTGGGATTCAGTCTCAATGTAGTAGTCTTCACCCACCTCACATAGTCACTACTTCAGGACATGCACAGCCTCTCCTGGTTCAGATATTACCTAGTAAAATTTAAGGTCATCTGCCTCTTGGTGATACCTGGCTCCCAAATCTTGGATTACCATCCCGAACAGTTTCATGCAGATAATAAATAGCACTGAAGATAACATACTGCCTTATGGCACAGCACAGTGACACTGGCAAGATGTACAGAAATAATATCCAGAACCACAGCACCACAAGGGCCACTTAGAAACAGCTGAATCAGTGGCCATTCTGTTTCTCCGTAGGGCTTTGAGAAGATCAGTGGCTTTGTATATTCTTTTGGTCAGACAGTGGCTTGGACAGCAAAGAAAGATTGATTTAATATTCTGGGCATTATAGAATTCCAGAATTAAGCCTTAGTACGAAGGCAGATCTTGGCTTGCTTTAATATAACATTTTATATTTGTACTTCAAATCCAGACTTATTTCTTACTTGGTTTTGTATTCAGGCCGAAGAATCCAATGCATTCAATTAACATTGCCATTGACCAGTAAAATATTTGTGCTTTAATAAGCTCTCCCTTCTTGGAATATCAAGCATTGGACTCATTTTATTGAGGATTATTAATTGATTGGCTCGATAAATTTCAATCAAAATTTAAAGCTTTAGCAGAGATGAGTTAAATGCAGTAGCAATGAGGATGGTTTCAATAGTGTTATTATTTTTATTACCTTTGTGTGCATTTTTCCCCCCTTTTCAGGAAACCATATTATCTACTCCATCGGTCACACCAGAATCCACACCATCTCAATCACCACCACCTGTAAAAGAATCCTTCACTGTAAAAACCCCAGAGTCCTCTATGTCTATTAACGAGATGGATACAATAGGTAAAAAGTACAGATTTGCAGACTACAAAAGGAATTGTGATTTATATGTAACCATCTTTGCTTTTGAAGTATGGTTTTTTTCTTTTGAAGAGCTTTCTTATAACAAGGTTTCATGTTTTCGTCACAAAGCATGATTTTAATCACTCAAAGTACACTGGAACAAGGTAGAAACATGAGCATCCAGATGCCCCATTCAGTCACCTGGTTGCTACAGCTGGAACTTCCAGGCCAAGCATAATTGTAGTTTTACTTAAAGTGTATTATACTGTTCTGTTTTCATTCAGTTTTCTTCTGTGCCAATTCACATTATATCGTGCGGTATATTTGTGTGTTTGAACACCTGTAATTTCCTAGATGCCCACCCAACACCCAGGAGTTTTCCATAGGAACTATGGTAGATTTGAAAAAGGAAGAGGGCTCCAGCAGGATGGGCTAACTCCATGGATTTCTTCCCTGTGACTCAGCACACTAGCAAAATGAATTTTGCTTGTGTACTGTACAGAGTTTCAGTAGCAATAGGAGCAGTATTTCCCTCAGAATTCCTGTTTGCATCCCAGCTCTTTCTTTCCCTGTAAAAGCTGAGACACGTTATAGTGGGTATGAAAAACTTCAGTATGTGTGGGCAGACGTCTGACAGCTTATATAGAAGTTAGCAAGCCCTTTTGTTTTTTGATAAATCAAATGGAAGAAATGGAGGCTTGAATCTGATGCTAACTTTCCTTAAGTTTCCCATCCTCTTCGTTTCCTTCTACATCCATCTGATAGATCCTCTCTCTGAAAAGTTTAGGATGAGTATAATTGTAATGCAAACAATAACAATAACCTGAAAGAATTTTCAGAGAAAGGAGAATGGCTCCTGGCTATAGGGGCTAGATTATTCTCTCTGCATTACAAAAAATAGATAACAATATAATCTGACCTTGCATTCCCTTTGTCTTTTTTCTCCCCAATACATGCAGAGTCTGAGGCAGTAGTTGTCAGTCCCGTCCATACACCTGTGGTTACCCCTACAGCAACACCCATAGTAGCCTCACTAAGCCCTCCTATGTCAGACCGTACCCTGGACACAGGAGCGATGAAAAGACAAAGCCTTCCCAATGCATGGGGCGATACAGAACTTCCTTTGGAAGAAGAAAAGCTGAGTCCACAGAGTGAAGAAAACTATAACCGAACAGCTTTGTGAGTCATCCACAACGTTAATGACTCTTGCAGCCGTCAACTGCAAGAATAAGACACAGCCAACTGAAAAGCAATACAAAACTAGTTTTTATGCCAAGTTGAAATTGTCTTTCTGGCATTTCTACTGGGCCAGGTGAAATGCAAAGAGGCTTTTTTATTCCTTTGGAATATATTGAGCCTTGTGTGATATTATAGCCTGCTCATCTCTGTGCTGCATGTACTCCAGTGCTAGCCCCCCAAAAGATAATAATGCATTAAAAAAAATAGTAGGCCCTGTGTTATTCTCTTCCACAAACTGGCAATGGTTTTTAAAGAAATCCAATGGAAGAGAATATACAGGTGGTCTTCGACTTGCAACAGTTCATTTAGTGACTGTTTGAAGTTACAATGGCACTGAAAAAAAGTGGAGATTGTGTATTTTGAGGCATTCATGGAAGTGTGGGAGGATGGATCTTTTCCATCCGCCATTGTTCTTCTTTTGTGATCTTGGTTAGCTCATTAAGGATGCTCTTTGATCAGGTTATCAGGTTGCCAAAAATATGTGTCAAAAACATGAGAAATATTTTAAAGAAATGCTAGCAAATATGTGTCATCTTTATTTACAAGGGTTTTCTTTGGTCACTTTTAGTATAATGTCCGTGGGTAATCATGAAGAGCCAGAGATGTTGGTATTGCCTGAGTTACCTCAGACCCACACTCCACTTCCTGCAGAACCTAGAGCTCCATCACCTTCCGTGGAAACATCTAGTTCTGACCCCTCAGAAGAAAGCAGCCCAACCACCACAGAGACTGAGGCTCCAGACAGACCAATTTCTGAAGGAGAAATTCTGTACAGCTATGGTCAACTGCTAGCTGCAAAAGGTGATGCTTGTCTTGACCTTCTATCATTCTTGTAGCATTTTATTTTTTTAAGACCTCCATATCAAAGAGAATCAAGTCCTGACATATGTCCTATAGCAGTGATGGCTAATCTTTTTGCCATCACGTGGGGGCCGCGTGCATGCGATCCCACACCCATAATGCAATGCATTCTCCCATGTATGCGCACACTGCTCCCCCCCCCATGCATGTGCACAGGCCTTACTGAAGCCTCAGATTTTCTGGTTGGCCCGTTATGCCGTTTTTGTACTCTCCCCGGGCTTCAGGAAGTCTTTCTGAAGCCTGGGGAAGGTGACAATGGCCTCCCCCCGCCCTCCGGAAAGCAATCAGCTGGACAGCGCACGCATGCGCACTGGAGATGACAGAGGACAACGCCTTGCGTGCCCTCAGATATGGCTACTTGTGCCACCTGTGGAACGAGTGCCATAGGTTCGCCATCAATGTCCTATAGTAATGCAATTCCAATGGCAAGTTTGTAAGAGATTTAGAATTTTTTTGCTGGTTTTATTTTTCTTGAGAACACAATGAGAGGTTTTACATATTTAAGAAGACTGGTTTGATATAATTCTGGATGTGTTACTCCAGATAGCAAGGGTTGAGAATATTTTGTAATATAAGAAAAATACCACAGCTCTGGAAAATGCTTTTGCAATGTGAGGCATTCTCTCTTCCATCCCACAGTTTTGGGGTTTGGAATGAAGTAATTGCTTTTGTTTCCCTCATGGGTATTTTGTAACCAGATTGGACATGATACTCTGGCGCAATCACATTTATGAGCCCTACCAATCTGGAAGGAAAAGGAAGAAACCCTTTCAGATTAAAGAGGAAGAGAAGATGCCAAACCAGTGGAAGAGTGATTGCTGTAGACTTTGGCAAAAATAAATTTTGGGCCTAATCTAAAGGGAGGATTTTCCTATCCATTTCAAAAATCTGTTTTGCAAATATATTTGCAGACTAAAATCCAGTTGCAACCCAAGTGTTCATTTCATAATTGTGTGTTTCTCATCTTTATAGCTTTGGCAGAAGGAGGACTATCTTTTCCAAACCTCAGTGACAGTTTGGCCAGCACCCTTCATGATGCCCATGAGATGGTAATGAAATCGTTTAAAATTAAAAATTGAAACAAATAGGATGCTGTAGCCTAATGGAGTATGCATTTAAACTGTTTCAATAAATGTCACTTTTGGGTAAACAGTAAATATAGAGTAGGAGATTGGCTTTTAAAATAGAAAAATGATCATACTTAAATCCTGGCTGGCCAAAACGGTAACTAGTTTGCTTTCATACAGAGTAAATGTCAATTTTTAAATCCAAGTCGATGGGCTAGTAGCAGAATCTCTGGGAAGTCTAAATCAATGGTATGCTTCTTAAGTTTAAAGCAGAACTTTATTTACAACAGTAACAAGGTCTTGACACAGTGTGTTAGGGACTTCGTATGAAAACTTTCAACTCTTCTCCATTCTTGCCATCTTTCCGCCCAGTTCTTTTGAAAATGTAAGATAGAAATTGACCATGCTGTGTACTTTGACTAGTAATTCCAATATTGCCTAGGAAGCTGTGTTCTTTAAGGCGCAGTACTCAAAGAAGGTTGATGTCATATAGATAATCCTTGGTTAACAACCACTTGTTCTGCGACCATTCAAACTTGATGGCGTTGAACGAATAGTGCTTAACAACCAATTTTCAGAATACCAGCACTCCCAGCACCCTGTGATCATGCATTGTGATCAGGGCAATTGACAACCAGATTGCCATTATACCAGTTGCAGAATCCCACAGTCACATGATGTCAATTTGTGACTTTCCTGCCATCTTCCCACAACCATAGTCAACAGGGAAGCTTGAGTAAATCTCCCGCATCTGCACACTCTCCCCAAAGTTTGCTGCGCTCACACTAAACCTCCCCACCTCTCCCACCTGGCAGTAGCCACCCCAAATCCCACTGAGCTTCTGCTTTGCCTCTTCCCACATCTCCCCTGTCACTCATGTACACATTGTGTATCCTCTCCCACCTGGCAGCAACTACTTACCTGCCACCCAGCCTGCTTGTTAGCCATTTGGGACTTGCAACTTCCTGCTGGCTTCCCCACTGACTTTGGTTATTGAAAGCCAGCAGAAGTTGAAAGGAGGTGTTTACTTAACAGCCCTTAGTCCTTGCCTAACAACAGCAATGGGAACTGCAGGGATTATCATTACTAAGTGATATAGTCTCATGGCACTGCACTTTATGACTGCATTGCTTAGTGATGGAAATTCTGGTCCCAATTGTTGTCATAATGCAAGGAATACCTTTATACCTGTTGACCATGGTCCAGGTTAGTCAATGAACGGATAGTTTGTAGTCATTTCTAGGTATTGGATAAATGAGCCGATTTATATCGGTGATAGGATCAGTAATGTGTATGCATAGTAAAATGCAGATTTAATTAGCAGGATTTTTCCTACTCAAAGGATGGGAAAGATTGAGTAACTGTGCCCAACCTGGTATTTCAAATTACCGTATTTTTCAGATTATAAAATACTCTGGACTATAAGTTGCACCTAGCTTTTGGGGAGGAAAACAAGAAAAAAAATCTGCCTCCCAGCCTCCATCCTGTATTCATCTGGTCCGTTTGCCGCTGCCCGTTTGCCGCCATGGCCCGTTTGCTGTGATCCATTTGCCGCGGCCCGTTCGGCGCAGCTGCGATGGCCCGTTCTAGAACAGTTGATCGGTGCCACACCAACCCCCCCTCCCCCCGCCACAATATTCACTGTATAAGACACACAGACATTTCCATCCACTTTTTTGGGGGGTGAAAAGTGCGTCTTATACTCCGAAAAATTGAAATTACAACCCTCAGCCTTTGGCTGTGCAAAATGAGAATTCCGAGAATTGCAGTGCCAGTATATCTGGCTGGTAGAAGATTGGGGATGCTTTTTCAAGAATGTCATGTTTATTATTTATTTATTTTATTCAATGTGAACAGAGGCCGACTCCAACATATACATATATATATCTAGGTACATACCATACGTGTATATTGATAGTGTAATAAGGATTCAGTGCTTTTTCTGAGAAGTGTTTTAATGCTCCTATTTTTTAAAGCTGCGGTTTCATTTTGAGAGTCCAGAATGTCAGGAATGTGGTTTATCTTTTATGCGTAGCTTGGAGGGAAAAAAACCCCACTATTGTGTCTTTTAGGATTTCGATCCTCCCAGTGAGGGACAAGTGATACGTAGACCCCGCAGAGGACCCCACAGAGATCAAGTCCTTTCTCTCTTTTCAAAACTGAACCAAGCTCCACTTACTTTGCCTGAAGAGAGTTGCCACTCAGAGGTACCATTTATTTCTAAATCTGTTGTAAAATAGAAATGGACAACTTTTTTCTTTTGAAAGCCGCACTCCTTTCCTATGATCTATGAAGATTCATTGGTAATGGAGCTGAAGCCACATAAAGCAAATGTGAGGTTTTATTAACATTTTTGCTCTTTGGTAGCCAATATTTGTGCTCTTAAAAATTACTGAATGTGGGATCATAGCAATGGCTGATGAGTGGAAGAGGCCTCTTCTAATACTGACAAACCCATATTTTTTCATTTCCAATCACCAACGTTATCTCCTTCTACTTCATTTTTTTTCCAGGACTAAAGTGCTTTATTTTCTTTATTTTCTTTTCTTTTTTGTTGGGAAACTCTTATAAATGTTTTTATTTTTTAAAACAATATAACAAAACAAAACACATCCAACACATAACACATATATAATTCTATTTTACAACAGTTTCGTGGTGATTTCCTTCTGTTTTTTTCCATTTCCCCCCCTTTACTCTTTATTAATTATTTTTTCTGTAAATATTTTAATGTTTTTGCTGACACCAGTTGTTTCCATGTTTGGAACACCAGTTATTTGATGACCCAACTTTGTGGTAATGAATCAGACTATTAATAGTAGTAGTAATTATTAGTGATAATGAGTAAAATTATTATTGTTGTTGTTATTGCTATTGTTGTTGTTGTTGTTGTTATTAAAAAGAGCTGGGCATGCTTGTGAATAGCTGGAGAAATCTTCTGTTCCATCTTTTTATAAACAATAGCGAGTTTACCATACCGTGTTGTATGAGCACCTGATTACAGAAAAGCCTCTTGTGTCTCTTAAGACAGATTCCTTTTTTATAAAAGAAAAAGAAAGGAGATAAAGGTAAATTGATGCTTCTCTCCTCCCTCCAATTCAGAGCTCTTTTTAATAAATAAAGGAAAGCTGACACCACCCCCTCTTCCCTCTGGATTTGAATTTTCCTCCCCCTGCCTTTCCTTGATTCCATTTAGGTGTTCCCTCTGCCCACCTTCACAAATGGGAGCTATTTCAAAATGGAGGTAGATGTGCAACTCTCTGTCTCTTTCTCTCTTTAGGATTCTGACAACAGTGCTGGGGAACTTAGCGAGGGTCAAAGACCAAGGCTAACAAAAGCTGCTGAAACTATCCTAATGGGACACTCCGTTTACATGGGCCAGACTACCAGCCAAGTTTCTAAAGAATTAACTCAACCGATGCCATCATCAGGACAGTGTGACAATGTTGCAGGTATTCGTTTACTTGAATTATTATGAAGTATTCAAACAGATCATAGTATAACTTGAAAAAGTTTCCCATTACCAATTTGCAACATAAAACCATGGGTTTAAAACATCTGGAAGGGTTACTTCTTAATTCTATATGCTGGGAGATTAGTTAGGTGTGCTAACTAATATCTAAATTATGTAGGGGTTATATAGATTAAAGACTTTTAAAAAGTCTGGATAAATCTAGCTAAGATTTGCTGGCTTTTAGAAAGCGAAACAGAATGTGCATGTTCAGACTGGCACTCATTACTCTTTGGAAATTGGAGCTACTATAGCAGTATATTTCTTAAGATATAATCTTTGGTTTAAATCCTGAATTTCTGTTACCAATCAAGCAAGAGCTTCGGCAGAGGTCATAGCTCATTGGGGTGAGCCCTTTAGAAAGCATCAGGTCCTATCCTTGGCTGTAAGGTAATAAGGTGAGCAAAACCTTTGACTTGACCTTAGAACCATAGCCTCCTAAAAGGCCCAATTCTGCAATAGGCACTTCCCAATATTGACATACATGTTTACATTTTAATATTTTCAGAAGCAAATACTTGAACTAAAAGTATTTTCTTGCTTCAAGAGTTCTTGATGTAAAACAACCAAAGACAACACAGTTAAAATAACACACTTAGCCCAGAATACATTTTTTCCTGGAGGGGTGGAGGTGGAACTCTTGAGTAGTTGCAAGTTTTTATGCTAATTCTGTAAAAAAAAAAAAAGAATAATGTACAGCATGGTTATATATATATCATTCCATCAACAGTTTAGGAAAAGTGCCCATATTTTATTTCAAGCTTATTGCTTGCATTATAATTCAGAAGTATTAACAGTTAAATAGCATATAGCTTCATCCGGTTATAAAGATTACATATTTTCAGAATTTGACTTTATGCACAAATTAAAAACATATTAAATGAGTTTTTAAAATAAACATTGAGCTTGGATGCTTGGAAATAAAAGCATGTTAACTGGTTCATGGTATTAAGTAATGGTAATTCTATCAAGATTTTCAGTAAAAATCAATATTTTCTGTGATTAATATTTTAATATAAAAACTCAGCTGAGTGTGAAGTACAGTTAGTCCTTATTTATCAGTTACCTCATTTAGCAACGCATTTCTGGCACTGATGAAAAAGTAATTTTAGACCAATCCTCACATTTATGACCTTCACAGGTCTATAAAGCAAAGGAAAGCTGAGATAAGATTATGAACAAAGATGTGGTTTCACTTAGTGACAACTTCACTTAATGACAAAGTTTCTGGTCCACTTGTAGCTAAATGAGGACTACCTGTATAATATATTTAAAACAACGGCAACAGCAGTTCTGTTTGCTGTTGTTAGGTGAGGACTGCATAGTTGTTAAGTGAGGACTTTAAGCTTATCCTGTCCTGTGAAAGTTCCCTCCAGCATGGCTTCCTCGCCATGCTTTACAGTGCCCCAAATGAAAGATGGGCTAGGCAAGAGTCATTGTTACACACACACACACACACACACACACACACACACACCATTCTGAGCTTGAGGACTTTTATTCATATCTGTTCTGGCAAGCTGCCAAATGTGATTGGGCTTTGGGAGAAGGACCTCTTCTTTGGCATGGTGCGCTGGATCCTGAGAGTTCCTTGGTGAGGAGAGGTGCAAGCAGGGAGACTTGCTCACAACAGCAAAAGGCAGGCTAAGCGGGAGTCATTGCTCTGGGCTGGGCGCTTCAGCAGGAAGACCCTTTGCGGCCAAGAAACATCATTTCCATCAATAACTTAAATAAATAGGTGGGACCAAGATGAGACTATAGTAAAAGTGATTGGGTCATGTGAAAACTCAGTGAATGACAATGGGATTGTTTGATATGTATTTCTTTGGGAAATATCTGTGTTGAATACATGTTTTAAATATAAATTTATTCACGGATATAGATGTCATAGGAATGAATGTAATTCTGAAAGCATAATTTATGATGACAGATCAAGAGAATTAGTGAAGACTATAAGGATGATGAGATGTTTTAAATATGGGACATGCCTGTAATTTTTTAGCATCAGGAGTTGGCCTGGGGAAATATGGTTTGGGGAAAAAAGAAAACAGCGAAAGAAATAAGACTGAAAGTAGAACAACTGTAGGAAGAAAAAGTAATTTTCCCGTATGCACTGTTGTGTCATTGCAATAATTAAGATATAATGTATAATTTAGGGTTAAAGTTGTCCCCATTTTGTGTGATGCAACTCTTTATGAAAATTTACATTATGCTTTCTCCCAATAAAGTATTTTTAAAAAGTGATATTAAGAGATTTATGACTAAACTTTGTTTATGCCAACATGGACTAGTTCAGCAGTTTCAGTTTCAAAACATTTTCTGTCTGTTGGCAAAATTCCCACCAGTTATTTCAAAAAACCACAAGCAATGTAAAGAATTACAATGAACTACTCAGTTAACATACAGGGCATATTCAAAATACAGTGAGTAAATGAAAGATTTGCTCCTCCTGTCTGAGAGTAAGCTACAAAGAATGTAGATAGCAGTGTTTCAGCCATGGGATCTCACATACAATAGTGAGCTATCAAGCCATCTTTATAGGTATGCACTGGAAATGATAACATTTTAAACGGAAACCCGTGCTTTTAATATGTTTTTAATCTCTCAGGAGATATTCTTGGTGTTCCTGATGTTACTCATGGGCCAATGAGCATAGCTGAACTTGTTCAACCTGACTCTCTAGAGGCATATGGAAACACCAACCTGACACCTCAGTTGGATGACTCAGTGCAGGTAATACGACTGAATAGCCCTTACCAATGTTTTGGACTGTTTTAGTATTCTTTTAAATATAGAGTACTCAAATGGATGTAATTGTGCTAATGACCCAAAGCCAAGAGGAAGAAGTGTTCTGCATTTTGCAAAAGCTTTTCTGTATATTACGAAGCAGCCTCTTCCTATGCATTTTACAACTGTTTCATTAGAGGTTTTGCATCTGAAGTAGATTTTGAAGTGATATTCTTTTGTCCTCAGCGAAAAGAAAAATGTTTTTCTAACCTGAATTCACATAGACTGAAGTTGAATTCAGATGTTACAAGACGTTTTTCTTGATAGCCTCACCTACCATGGAGATTGCTATCTAGAGTTTGTTTCTTTGCATGGAATATTTGCATCCTATTTCTCATTACTCATTTAAAACATAAAGGCACATAATTCATATAAGTAAGATGCAGTTCAAGTGCTGGTTGTTACTTCTAATGCCTTTCAGGGCATGGCACTGGATGATTTGTGGGATTGCTTCTCTCCAGTTGTGAGGTCCAACAGGATAGGGATGTTTTGGATCCCATTTAGTGAGACCCAGAAAATGGATCTTTCGAATCTTAATACCCCTGCAATTCAACTTGCTATAATCCTGCCAACTGCTTGGAAAGCCTTACACCTGGCTTGGCAGTAGGAGGTTGCCTTGTGCCCAAGATATGTTATGGCTTTTGTTGTTTGAGCATTGCCTTGGTAGCAATTTAGGTGTATATATGCTTATGTGTATGGTTATGGATCTGGGGTTGCACATATTATTGCCTGTATTTGTTTTTTAAGGCTTTTATGTGCTTTAGCCACTCGGAGTCACTGTGGTGGGTTGGATGATGAAATAAACACAGAACCAACCATACTGTATGTACATGTTTGTAATTAATTTTATCCTGTATATTTTTAAAACTTCCCAGTTTGCCTACATTCTTAGTATCTTCTCATTCCCCGTCCAATCAGATCTAGCCCTGCTTGGCTTTTCAAGATCAACCCAATTTAGTGAAATGCTGCCTCTGGAATTAATAAAGTAAAATGATTTCAAAGGATTAGCACAGACAAGGATTTTATCACTTTTAATATCAGTTCTGCTTTAATTTCTGTTGGAAAGAAAGCTTGGACAGGGATAAATGTGGAACAATGTTCTTTTTTAGTTCTGTTCTTGAAGTTTTGTTTGATGTTACTCGATCCAGTTAGATATCATAATATTAACATGTGTTTTATAATTGCCATGCAGACAAAGTCCCAGGAAGCTTTCCAGGAAATACCAGTGAATTCCAGAATCATCTGTGTAAAACCAAAATCCGAACATACACAGCAGAAAGGTAAATTATCCCGTTACCATGTTTGAAATCTGTTGTCCTGGTCCATATTGAATTGTCAGATTTGGGGGATGTGAGTGTTGTATAAAGTCGAGGGCTGCATATATTTCCGTCGCTCTTTTTAACCCACTGCTTGAACACCGCAGGTAAGGAATAGACACTTGTGTGAAGTGAATAAGACACGTGAGATTAGGCCAAAGAGTTCCCAGTTCTCTTCACTCTGAACAGGGCTTCCAAGTAATCCAAATCAAAAAGGGAAAGGTCTTAGACATTAAAAAAATGAAATCAGCTGGGTGGCTTTGGGCCAGTTACATTTTCTCAGACCTAGGAAGAAGGCAAAAGACAAGACACTTCTGAAAATCTTATCAAGAAAACTGCAGGAACTGATCCAGGCACTTCCCAGGAGTCAGTTCTGACTCAGAAGCACCAACAAAAAAAAAAACCTGGGGCATCGCATTTATTACATGTTGTTACAATTCAGTGGCATAGATATTGAGAGAAATAGTGAGATTGAAAGATATAGATTGCAGAACCATGCTTCGGTCTCTTTTGAGATTCTGATTCCTAAGGAATAATAATGCAGAGATATCTAGCATCGATGTCGAGTATAGAAAACATATTTTTGCATCTTCTTATACAGTTGTCTGAAAACTGGGATCAGCGGTGGCTCCCATGAATGATCTCTTGTAGTAAATCCACATTTGGTGCTAGAGAGCGTATATGAATTTTTAGCCAATCTGGTTGTATCTGAGTTCTTGACCACAAGATGGCAGTGGCTTGTGCTTATACAGGAGGAAGGCTAGGAAGAGAGCTCCGCTGCTTACAAAATGGAAAATGTACAACGCCAACAAAATTATTCATGATGTTAGAAGTTGTTTAAGGGATAACTGCTTTGCTGTAAATGCCATATAAAATAGAATTCAATTAGGCTGTTGTAACAGGATAACTGGAGATGTTTATTATTTTATGGTAAACTAAAGTCTTTAAGCCCTAGATCAGTTGGAGATAGCTTCAGATTACAACGTTTTTCTACATAATAACATGTCCTCCTGGACATAAAGGAAATTATCTTAAAATTAGTAAATGATTAAGAACGATTTTACATTCAACAAATAATTATGCTAATATATGTTTTAGTTATCAAATATCTATGCTGGAAATGTTTATAGGCTATTCAGTATAATATAGTAAATATTAGTTATTTTTTAATAACAATCATTATGGACTATGAGCAGTATATACTTGTCTACATGTTTATAAAGAATGAAGTACTTCTTGTTTGAATCAAAATGTTTGTATATGGTTGCATGTGAGTGAGAGTGAGTGAGAGAGAGAGAGATAATTATTTTATATTACTAATATTACAATTACCGATATATTTACACTAGTACTGTATATACGGTATTCACCTGAATGGTAATGTTAAAGAAAAATATTTCAGGTGGTAAATGACTTCAGAAATGTATCTTTAAATATTATGAAGATTACTTTACATTCACAGAGAATACAGTACAATAAAGGTTTCTTTGCCAAGCATATTTTGGGTGGGATAAGATAATCTTTAAGGATCTTTCTTTTGGATAAATATAGTTGTGCTTCTAATTTGATTTTTGTTCTGTATATACTTTAAAAATCCTCATGTGGAAAATTGATTTTCAATTTTTTATGCACATGTGTATACATGTGTGTGTAATATATTTCATTATATTTGTATAATTAAATATATAAATACAATATAGTGAAATGCATACATAGTCCAGAGCGCAAGGAAAGTTACAGTAATTGATAAAATTAAATTATTGGAAGGGTTCTGTTTGTTCAGATAAGAATTATTAATTTTAATCTAGAACATTGTTTTCTAGAAAATATATAAGGTTGCTGGACATTGGAAATATTGGGAAGCTTTTTGTTGTCTTTGAGTCTCTTTTAAACTTTCTCCGGTTATCTTTATTAAATACATTACAAAATTAATATTTAATTAAGACGTTCTGTTGGTAAATTCTGGTAAGAAAACCATATCAGTTGTTAGTTATGTCTGATACCAGTAACTTCTAGATTTGCAAAATAATTAGCCTTCTAACTTTTTAATGAAGTCTTACTTTATACTTAAGGCCCGCAATCAGGTGCAAATAAATACGTTGGTTTTGTCCTGTTGATCCTACAATTTGGACAAAGTTGGTTTGGGCTGCAGATTATTGCTTCCCATCGCAGGTAATAAGAGGCACATGATGGGCAGTGCCAAATGGAGGGAGGCTATGAGGAGAGGCTTTCTGATCTGCTACCCCAGAACTTTCAAAAACAGTCCCCACTTGATGTGTCCTGTTTTCTGGAAAAGCAGTACCTAATACTGTAGCACACAGGTGTCAAACTCGATCACATCATGTGACTTTTTTGCGTTTGTGGGGCCTGCGTGTGATGCATCTGGACCACGGGCCGTCAGTTTAACACTTCTGCTGTAGCATGAATATATGTGGGTGTGGGTGGGTGG